>JAODAL010000903.1:0-262762 GCA_025379985.1 Phyllomedusa bahiana
GGGGGGGTAGACAAGCAGGTGGTCAGGGCAGGCGGCACGGTTCGTAGACGGTAGACGTAGCAGAGGGTCGGTACACAGGAAGGCAATACTGGAACGCTCAGGAACACTTTCACCATGGGTATGAACACCAAGGATCCGGCGAGGGCCGGCAGGAAGTGACCGGACTAAATAGGAGCAGTGCCCGGAAAATGAACCAATTACCGGCGTACTGCCCCTTTAAATTCAAATTTGGGCCGGCGCGCGCACGCCTCAGGGGCGAGCTACGCGCCGGACACGGAAGCACCCTGAGCAGGAGCGTGGCCGGGTAAGTGCATGCCGGCGTGGACGGGGAGGCGAGCGGACCCCGAACCCGACGTCCGGGACGGGGCTCCGCTCGGTGCAGGAGCACGGGCACGCCTGCGACCCGGGACAGTGGTTGCAGGGGCGTCCATGACAGTCCACATCAGTTCAGGTAAGTATTCCGGCCACCTGGCCTTCTGTCTTCCACAGTTCACAACATCTGGATCAGAGTGTAATTGAACCGCTCACATGCTCCATTGCCCTGAGGATGATACGGAGTGGTGAGGAAGTCCTCGATCCCATTAAGCTGGTACAGCTCGCCCATCAGAGCCCCTTGAAAGCACGTCCCCTGATCTGAATGAATCCTCAGTGGACACCCAAATACATTTTGTGAAATGGTCCGTCATAACCAGACAGTACAAGTGTCCTGAGGTTGAATACCTAATGTGCACATAATCGACCCTCAGGAGTTCTAGAGGCACAGACATCCGGATGGTCTGGATGGGCGCCCGCTGTTCAATTCTCTTACTCATCCCACAGGACTGACACTTGAGACAAGTCTGGGTCACCATGTTTCCCAGGTCGGGGCAATACACCAACCATTATAGCCACTCATATGTTTTGTCGCTCCCGAAATGAGCACCCTTCTCATGGGCCTCACGGGCAGCCTCCGGTCTCAATGATATGGGAATGACGATCTGGTGTTGGTACTGCAATTTCGACCATAAGTATATGGTCTGAAACAGTAGTCCTTGAGAAATGCTAAGCTTATCCCACTGTCTCAGTAACTTTTATCCCTCCAGAGTCAGCCGAGCCTGCTCTTCTGACTTTTTGGGCAAGTCCTTGTCTCGAATCCACTCTTTCACTTTCTGTAGGTCCAGGCAGCCATCTTGGACCCTTTCCCAGTCAGCCAACATTTTCCCCCACACCATTGGCATCCTGGACGCCACCGCACTTGAGTTTGCCACATCTTGGAACATGGGTAACCGACCAAGGTTAGGCATCTCAGTATCCAAAATTCTATCGCTCTGAATAGAATTCACTAGGACTAGGAGAGTGCATCGCATTTACGTTTTTCCTTCCGCCCCGGAATTGATGCAGTAATTTAAAAAATTTTTTGGGGGTTTGGCCAATTAAACAGGTTTTTATCTGTCATAACAGTCACCTCTACCCCATTCGGGTACTCCGCAACAGGGCCAAAAGTTCCAAAGTAAAGGAGCTATAGTTGTTAAGATTATGCTCTGATTCTCGTAAAGTTTGGCTAGAATAGGCAATTACTTCTGCATCCTCCGGCCCTGGAACAGCACCCCCCCCCGACATGTAGACTCCCTCAGTGTAAGCAGAAACGGGGTTTAAACCCATGCATAAGCCGAAGGGAGCATTGTCAGCCCCTATTTCACCGCTTCAAAGGCCTCTTGTTATCGTGGTCCCCACTCGATGGGGCAATTCTATGAGCCTCTAGCTGTGCCTTTCATTAGTTTGTATAATGGGCAGGTCAGAAGAGGGAATTGGGATATAAATCTGTGGTAGTATACATCCAGCCCAAAGAATGCATGTACCTCTCGTAATGTATGTGGTCAAGGCCACTTCTTAACAGCCTCCACCTTACTCTATCCTCTTTTGAAATAGTTGACATTTTTGGTTTTGATCTTGAGCACATTGTCTCGAATGCACCCTAGGACTTGCTGCAGTTTCTGGAGGTAATCCTCAAAAGAATTTCCAAACACCACCAAGTCATCTAGGTATATCAGAACTGACTCAAAGTTGAGGTCTAACCAAACAGTGCTCCATCAGTCACTGGAATGTCCTTGGACTTGTAAAGTCCCATAGGTAGGATGAAGGCTGTCTTCGTCTTGTCTTTTTCCACTACTGGTACTTGCCAGTATCCTCTGGCCAGGTCATGAGTCGAGAAGAATTTGACATGACTTAGATAGCGATTCTTCATTCCATGGAAGCAGGTAGGCATCACAGATGGTCTGGACATTCAGTTTCCTGTAGTCCATATAGAACCTGAGACTCCATTTTCTCTATCCAAGACCCCAAAAGCCAGCTTTCAGGGGGCTATGGATTTCTTGAATCCCGGTTGTTCAACATTTTACCCACCCAAAATTTTTTTTACCTCCTTTGGGATCCCTTCTGTACCTTTAAGCTACAAATCCCAAACTGCCCTTTACAGGCTGTAATGTGAAGTTTTTTCAGTGAAGTATTCCCTGATGATAGACTGGGTATTTCCCCGGCACAGGCAGCGGCAATTTTGTCCTGACATTGGACTGTACAGGTACTCAACTATTCATCACAGTGGCAAGTGCCCAGGCTACCAGAGGGCAGTTCCATGACTCCCTCTGTGTGGTTGGCTCAATCATTACCTACAATCCATTCAACCGTCACCTAGCTCCCACTGGCAACATCAATATTCATTCGAGCCAAAATGGATTTTTAATGGTCTTCGCGGCCTTTGCATGTCCGTGGCTAACCAAACATGGGCCCCTTTTGCAACTGAAATTTCTCACCTCTGCTGTAAAATCTTTTTGGGGGGCCAGTGTGGTGGCTCGTTGCCATTTTTTTGCTTATTTTGCATATGACGGTGATTTATTTTTCAACATTCAGCCCAGCGTTTGTCCATGCCCCTGGGACAGGTGATCCCCAACCGATTCTTTAAAAGTCAAGCCAAAAGGAGAACCCGACAGTCTATCCCTGCACTCTATCTCGGATTGTTGGGCCTAATGACATTCCATCTTCCCCGGGTCCCCTTGGTCCGAGTTCTTAAGAAATCCAGGGGCATCGGGGACTTACTTTTTGACTAGACAGCGTACCTTCTGGCTTCTAATTTGGCTTCCTAAGGGTGTTGGATATAGGTTGTTCTTAGCTTGGGGTTTTTTGACATGCCGCCACCGGCGTCCCCCCCCAATGGTCCCTTAAAAAAATTTATTTCAAAATTTTTTGTAAATTTTAAAAAATTACTATAAATTTCTAAGCCCCCTTAAAAAAAAAGACTTTTAAAATGCCAACTACGTGACAAAGGTTGATGTAGTTTTAAGTATTTTGAGTGGAAAAAACTATCTTTTACACACAGAAATTTTGAAATTTGAAAATGGGAAAGTTTTAAAATTTTTCACGATTCTTTATATTTTTCACAAATTGCGGATTTTTGGACCAAAAAATTTTTTACTTTTTTAAAACACAATGTGTTGAGGGGAAAAAAATCTTTGAATCACATGTCAAAAAGTTATTTCAGTACCGGGACAAATGCCAGATTTTAAAAAAGGGGCCCCGTTTGGGGGGGCCAAACGGCTCGGCTTTTAAGGGGGGTTTAAAATCAGAGAAGAAAAATTTTTAAAAACAAGATTACCGTTATTTTTTTTTGGTGTCCCCTTGTCATGGCCAACGTTCCTTCTTCCATTTGTGGACGTTCCTCCTCTTCTCCTGTTGTCAGCAATGTTTCCGACCTCCTCTTCTTGACTGGTGCCTCTTCCTAGTGGTTGATGATCTAAAAAATTAGAACGAATGAACTAATCTGTGGATTTCACAGTCACAGGTGTGGGCTCTTCTTCTCTCTCTATGGCGGCTAAGTAAACACTATACGATAGGTTGGCTGTCATCCGGGTCATCCCTTGCAATTTTTCCTGTAAGGTCTTGTTGGACAGGCCCACTATGAACTGATCTTTGAGTAGTATGTCCACTTCCCGGAAAGCTACTATGCTCTCTGGGTCTCACTGCCGTATCTCATTCAACGTTTCCTGTAGGGCATTGGAGTTTTACATTAGGGTCTTGCCCTCTCATTGTGGCTGGTTAAAGAAGTAATTTCATAGTTGCACTACTTTGGCACGCTTCCTCCCACCCCACCCCCCCTCTCACCCTTGGGCTCCTTTCAGCAGGGAGAATATTTTTTCCAGATGTTGTAATAGTGCCTCCACAGGAACATATCCTACTTGGGCAGGCATGGCGGAGGAACCCTGAACTAAGCTATGGGCAAGCACCACTGGTGCTGGGGGAAGGTCTACCGCCATGTCTCTGTCCATAATGGTTGCTGTATCCTGCTGATTACGGCAAGTTGTAAGCCATGTACCGAGGTGGGCTTCCCAGAATACAGCTGAGTCACAGACATGAGAAACAACTCCAACACTAGTTCAGACCAACGAATATTTTTACTGGAATTTTATTGTAAATCCTCTGGACTCACCAATGTTTTACCTATCAGAGACTCAGAAAATCTGACTGCTGTTTATCTCATTAAAACCCTAGGTAATTGGAACAATAGTGTGGACGCAAATTTCAGGGGCGCGCTCTCTGTGTAGCACAAGCGTTTACAAACCTCCGAAAGTACCCGCTATTCCCAGATTACCATTACACAAGATCTTTGAAGATCTCCCCAGCAACAACAATGAACAAAATTACCAACACCAGTGTAGGATTTGTTCCACAGTCTCACGCAGATGTTATTTTTGTAAATGATCATTTAAGGCCTGACTCTAGGTAAGACCCTAACTAATCTGTCAATAGGCCTAATTAATGTCTCTATCCAGCTGCTGTGCTTAATGGGCCCGGTTTTATGTTGGCCAATTTCAATCACTGGTTTCGGACAGGGTTTCCTCCTGTCAACATCCAATGTCGCAGATGACGTTCACTCCGCTTTAACACTTGTCCGCTAACCGCGTTGCGACAGCAGATAATCCTTCTGATTTCCACATGTTTCAGTCCCCAGCATACACACCCTCAACTGTACTTCTGATTAGCAGGAAAGTTCCTGAGAGAGTAACTTGAGGTTTTGCTGATCTTCTCCCTCTGACTCTCAGACTCACTCTCTCACAGACAGACAGACAGCTGACAGACTGGCTGTTTTTCTTTAACTGACTCTGTAGCTATGGTTACAATCCCCCCCTGTCAGCTTCTCTGATTGGAAAGCAGTACAGATCTTTCAAGAACTTGCTGTAGAGTGCGTTAACCCCGTAACTGCTGCATAATTACCTGTTTAAGTAAACACTTAACTCTTTAACTCATGTCAAAACCTCAGAACAGCAGAATGCAATGTAACAGACCAGAATCATCAATCATACATCAGATGACAGCTCCCAATAAGAATGACAGTGGGGTCAGTCTACCAGCCCACATATTTACCATCTTCATCTTCACTGTGTAAGAGTATAAGGTTTTATATGTATGCCTTTACAGTCATGTCACCCTTTTAACTTTATTCTACTATTTATATATCAATACACTCTATTCTTTTCTGCTTATCTTGTACTGATCTTTTTAGTAGTCCAACATTTAAAATAATGAGGCTCTGCGCTGCTTTGCTTTCTGGGAAAATAAAGCAAAAAAATCTCCCAGAAAGCATTGCTGCATAGACTAATCATAAGTTTGTCTGCTGATAAGCTTTACCAAAAACACCAATGTGCCAAAGGCCCTCTTAAACCCACTTCTGATATAGGTGATATACAATTTCACTTTCGTTTTATACTAAATAATAAAATAATCTCACTCCAAACAAAAATCTTATTTAAGAGTTGATCCAACACTGACCTTATAATAATTAGTTTATCTAACTATAAACCAGCTACTCAACTAGTGAAAAAAATATGTATATATATATGTATATACTGCATCTGCAGTATGCAGCGTATTAAGCATAGGGATAGGCGCAAGACCTTATAAAAAAATAAGAACAAAGCTCCCCCAATATGTTTTCCTGGTAACCAGTGGCCTCTGAGGTAGCGGGGCTATAGCCCGTTAGTCCCGTTACTCCACAGTGTGCCTCTGTATAACACTGGACCACATGGAGGTACAGAATGGGCCATTGCAGATTATAAACACTATAATAAAGGTCTATTCAACATCCATTAAAACAATGGCTTTGTGTACAGCATGGAAAATAATGTGCTAATTCTAATAATTCTTTAGATCTGAAAACTAGATTAGCGCTAAAAAAAACCTCAGACATGTGGAACATGCAAAAACAAACCTAATTGCACTGCTGAAAATGTTATTTCCGTTCGACTTCTAAATGACGAAAAGTACAAATTCTATGTATCTTTCCTGTGGAAGTGGATCGGACATGTGGGGTAACATGAAAGGCATACGCCTGTGCTGTGCTTTTGCGGAGCTCATTTATCAATTAAGTGATCCAGAGTCTTTTGAAGCATAAAATATACAGCTGTGATTTGCTTTTTAGGGGCCTAGCAACTTTTTTTATATATTAGTTACACATAAAACATGTGTTGCACTTTTCTCTTTACAGAATCCATGTCATTTGGTTTTGTGCGTCTTCAATAATAATATGGTTGGTAACCAGATCTTATTTGGATTATTATGCAGGATGTGTTCTTCTCACTCATCTTATTTGTATCTGGAAATGAAAACAATTCTATATAGCAAATTCTAATTACGGTTCTCCACTCCTTCTATAATGTCCCTTAAGACTAAAGGTTCATCACGATGACACATTCAGAACTCTTCTTATGAATACATTATTCATATTCTTTGCTCAATACCTTTTAATTGAAATGCAATATTCTCCAACACATAGCACCTTTTTTAGAAATATCATTGAATTTATTAGAGAAATAAAGGTGCGCAATGTCCATAACCTCATGTGAAATAATAACATTGTTGTGCCACTTTTAGCCATGATAATTTATCAAACAGGTTTGCATATTTTGACTGCTGCCTTTCACATTGCTGTTGATAATGTTATACAAATGGTATACATACTTGGCCATATTGTGAGAGCCTTACCTAAGAGATCTAATGGCGCTATGAGACTATAGCGCTATGAGCCATTGATGCCCCAGAAGATGGTGCATGGATTGCCCATAAGACTAATAGGCGCTGAAACTCCAAATGTGAAAAGTGTAATCCAGCAACATGTCAAAAACCCTTTCCTTTATTTAATCCCTTTGTTAAGGAAGACGATATCCAGCTTACAAATATAATGCATTTTTCAGCATTATTAACCACAGGTATAAAAACACCAAATGTTATATACAGAAAAGCTTATGCATTTCATGCCTTATATGGTCCATGGCAAGGTAAAGCATACTAAATGTGAAAAGTGTAATCCAGCACCATATAAAAATGTATTTTCTTTACTCAACCTGTTACAGTTTGTTAGCAACAAGTGCACACGCCACCTACACGTTTCAGGCTGCTAGGTGCGTTAGTTGCTCGAAACACATCATGAGGTGTTCACATATTATTAACGAATTTTAATGGGCTAAATGAAAAAAAGACGTTTTGATATGGTGCTGGATTACATTTTTCATGTTTAATGTTGGCCAAATGCTTTACTTTAGATACACTGGTTGGATTTTGAGCAAAAAGCTTCTTTTCTGAGAAGGTCTTGAGAACCTTCAATTGGGGACCTGAGTAGAGAAAACCCAAATTTTTACAATACAATATATATCAGTCTGAAAAAAAGAATTTTCTTCGAGGCCCCAGAACACAATGGAACCATTTTCTTTTATTTATTTTTTTATAGGTTTAAGGTACCAATTGAGAACTTGCAGAAAATTAAAAATCTAAATATTTAATTGGCAATAAGGAACGAAAGTTTAAGAACCAGGGTAGAGGTATTTTCCAAGATTCAGAAAAATTTTCCTGGGTCTTTAAATTAGAAAAGAGGTTTATGCTATGTATTTTAGGAGTTTATTATTTGATATTGGATATTTGATATTTTTAAATTTAAATGGGGTCCACCACTGTAAAAGAGGTTTCCAGTTTGGCAGACTTAAAATTAAAGGGGGTTTTGCCCTGCTTCAGCTCCGGTATTTAAAATGGGCCGTGTATGATTTGTTTGAAAATGATTCATGTAAACCAAACAGATTTGACATCCCCATGCCTTTTCCTTTCAGTTGCTCACTCTATCAAAAAAAGATCTGTTAATGTAAAGAGCGAGTGCTCAATGGTTTTCTCATCATTGCAAGCTTTTAGCAAGGGGTCAAGGTTCAAAACCCGCGGAACTAAACATTGTCTCAATGCACATACCGATTTAAAGGGTTCCTTTTTTTATTTATTTGCACTGTTTGATTATACAAGGGATGGGACAGGAGGAAAATGAATGCACCCGGGGTTGAAACATCGCTCAGCGTGGTAAAAGGGGAGAAGCGACTTTAAAGTAGCGCCGAGAAGAGAGGTGTGTATGAGCATGTTCGGCCAGGACTGAAGCCTTGTCACTGGTTTTATCCCCAGGAAAGGCCCCAAATATTCATTAAGGGACACTAAATAAAAATTTTTAGAGAATTTTTAACAATGATGAATGGTAAAAGTTTTGCATTTCATTTGCAAGCTTCCCCAAAACTATTTTACTTTTTGGTAAAACCCTTTTAAAATGGCCTATTTTGTTCATCGCTTCGTTTTTTTCTCCCCGTCTTCCAAAAGCTAATAACTTTTTTATTTTTCCAACTACTTTAGTCATATGGGGCTTGTTTTTTGCAGAACAAGCTGTCCCTTTTTAAATGGTACCATTGACTTTACCATATAATGTGCTGGGAACCTGATTAAAAATTCAAGTAGGGTGTAAAGTAAATAAAAACATACTAGCGCCATGTTTGCGGGGGTTTTGTTTTAATGTGGATCCCTCCATTGTATTAATGATGTGTTATCTGTATTCTGCAGGGTGGTACAATTCTGGTGATTTCATTATGTGTAGAGATTTCATTATGTTCTAGTACTCATGTCCTAGTACCTATGGACCTGAGGGAGGCTCATCTTTTGCAGGCTGAAGTGTAGCTTTTTTTGGGTACTATTTTGGGTTTGCATGCAATTTTTGATCACTTTTCATTCCAATTCTATGGAGATGTGAAATGAGCAAAAAACTGCAATTTGGGCTTTGGCACTCCAATCCCTACTGTTAGCAGCGAGTATCAGCTGTAATAATCAGCCGACATCCATACATCCATTGTCGGTAAGGGGTTAATACTACATTACTTAAGCAGGGGAAATGTTTGATTGGCCCCAGCTTCACCAAGAAAAGTCATCTGTTTTCAGGGGAGCCGATGAGATTCCACAGGAACAAGAAGCAGTAAGAACAGAACAGAGCAGAAGTACTGATGGGAACATGTTTCCCAAGATGAGGGGTAATCAGGGAGCTGATGAACAAGGCCCAGGAGATGAAAAATAAAAAGTTTGTGCTCATGAACTTTGGAAAAAAATCTAGAGCAGAAGGTCATAAACTCCTTACTCAAGTTAGAAAAGGATATTTACCTGATAGCCAGAATTTCCATGCAAGGAGTAGTAGAAGCTTAGTAAACCAAAGGGGGTTTCACTATTAAAGCTACCTCACAAGGTGCTCAAGAAAGCATTGCTGGAGACTACCAAAAATTATTATAGAATACGAGGTAAGATAACTGATTTTGGTCTGTAAGAGGAAAACCGTCAACTATTATCCTGATATTGCACTTGGTGGTTTTCAACATTAACTGAAGTTAAGCACACAGTAAGGCTATAGTATGTGTGGAAGGGTGTATGTAAGAGGGGTCAACAGTGTGGGAAGTTAACCCCCATTTTGTGCAGGAACTTCACAGGCTGGTGTTGGTTGTGATGATTAGTTTACAGCAAGAAATTGGGCTCAGTTTTTTAATGCAGAACAGCAGCCTTAACACTTTATTTAGATGAGGCATTTAAGCGTTCTGGTTACAGTAACATATACAGAGCTATGCAAAAATTTAGGCAGGTGAGGAAAAGATCCTGCAAAGTAAGAATGCTTTTAAACTAAAGGGAAAATTTATTTTATGAATGAAAAACTGCAAAGTGGAAGAACAAAAGAAAAAAAGTAAGTCATATCAGTATTTGATGTGACCACCTTTTGCCTTCAAAAAGGCAACAATTCTTGTAGGTACAATTGTGTTCAAAATAACAGCAGTATGTTCTTAACATAAGCTAAGCACAAAGGACGACATGTATGTATTTTGGCGCCCAGGCGACAATTTTTTTGCACACAGTAGTAGCGTAGAATGTGCCTGAATCTATGGACCTGTTCTACTTCGGGTCATAGATTTGGCGCGGTAGGTAGACCTATTTAACTTGGTCTGGCTGTTCCAGCGGTAATGCGGCTAGTTCTGCCATCCTCCAGTCATAAATGTAGAGAATCATACTGTTGTGGTTTTGACGCCTCCAGAACGCCCCCCGATGTCAGGCGCATTACAAAGTCCACGGTTGCCCGATAATAGCCTAATTTTGAGTGTGCCTGCTCTACATCTAGATAACAGGGCTGCGCCATTTTTTTGGTCTGAAGGAAACCAAATAGGGCACAGCCTTGTACATACATGTCCCCATGTTGGAACATTGTCGTTTTCTAAACAAAACATGATGAAAAAATTATAAATTGTTAATATTTTACAAAAAATAAAAAAAATGAACATGGGTTTTTCCCCAAAACAAGCAGTGTCTGATTTTTTTTACAAACTAAAGATATGTACTCTTTTAGGTTTAAATTTTCTTTATCTGCCTAATATTTACTTGTTTCCCACAGTTTTTTTGAATGTCCACATCTATTTTTCTAGAGTAAACCCAACTTCTGGCATTTCAACTGTTTTCCCAGCCAAAAAAGTTTTTGATACATTCCAAAAATTTATTTGCATTTGTTGGGGAAATGGCATTTTTTGATGTCCCCCCCAAAAGGGGATATAGTTTTAAGGTCCGGGGATTGGGTGACACTCCTTATCTCAATTTTTTTTGGACGGAAAACCAAAGTTTTTGCTCGTTTACTGGGGGTTTTAGGATCTTTGTCTTGTTGAAACACCATTTTAAGGGCTTTTCCCTCGTGAAAGGAAACATACCTTTCAAGTTTTTGATGTATGTAAACGGGCCCAAGACCCGGGTTTAAAGCGGTAAAATGGCCCACCCATAGTAAGAGAAACATGCCCATATAATGATGCTTCCCCCCCCCTCTTCACTATCTTCGAGTGTACTGTGGCCCTGAACTCAGAGATAAACTGTGCAGCCCCTTGGGCCCAAAAAGATGGGGGTTAAGGGAGAAAATCCAAAGTGGCCTTAGAAACCCAAAGTAGGATAGGATGTGTTACCAGGTTTACTTGGGCCCCCACCAGTTCTGAGGTGTCACTGGTCAGTCTTGTCCCAATGCCCTGCCGCGGTAGGGCCCATTTTGTGTTACCCAGAAAATTGCATGCCCCCAAAGGGGGAGAGTGGGGCCGTCCCGGGGCTTGATGGGGATGTAGGTGGTGCAAATTTGGCTGTCCAGTATGTTTAAAGTAAAAAAACCCGCTTTGCCGGGGGTCTTTCTTTTGGAAAGGGGTTACGCCGAGCGTAGAGGAACCAGAACAAAGGCCAATTTTTCACCCCGAGGCCCTCCGCACCCCCTTTGTGACAGGAAACCGAAGGGACCCCGCCACAGCAAACCTCGCAGACGAATAGCCAAATCGGGCCCCGGAGGCCGGAAGACCGTGGGGGTTTTTGAAGGCCCCCGTTGGGCCGTTGTCCCTCCCCCTAACCCCAAGGTACCTGGTGGGGGGGGGGAAAGGCCCCTTGGTAACCCGCTGGTCACTGTTGGGCCGGGTGTGGCCAGGGGGAATCTTGGACCCCCGGCGCAGAGAAAACTGTGATGGGGGCCTTGACTGGTGTCCCCAAATTTGACATAAACCCCCGGAAAAAGACTCGCACGGTCTCCGGAATTGGGGCGTTGTGCCGGGCTTCCGTACCCAAGGTGTTTTTGGACTGGGGTGCGGGGCAGGGGTGGGGAGGTAGGGGTATCCCCAAAAATTCCACCCAGGTTCTGTTATGAACAGGGGGGTGGAGTTTTGGCCCTGAACCCCCCGGGGTCGCCCCCCCCAATTTCATGTTTTCCCACCCCAGTTAATCATGGGGGGCAATGTTCTTTGATAAAGAAAGCTGTATTATTATGAAAAGCGGATTTAATTTTAAATAAAGTAAATAAGGTTTTATATACGGTCGGCTGGTTTTTTTGGGTGGTTACTTGTCCCGTACCACAGGACAAGCTTCAGGCAGCTGGGAAGGGCCATATGTAGTGCCCAGAACCCAACGCCATCACATACCATCTCCCGGACACAAAGGGGGGAAACGGAGGCCTTCACGTAAAAAATGAAAAGGGCTCATGGCGGGGGCATGTGCCCTTCCCCTGTCAACCCCCCGGGAAGTGGAGGGGAGACCCTCCTGGATTTGCCGCCCGGTCAGGGGGGGTGGATCCAAACAGGATGTGGGGGATTTCGGACGCTCCCGGGGGACCCAAGGGCCAGTTTTGGGGGAACTATCCCCCCTTCGGGGTTGTTCCCAATGGGCCCAGAAGGGCGGGGGCACGTTTCCCTCAATTGGACACGGGGATCACCCCCAACCTATTCAGCATATCAGATCTCCCGAAGTGCAGCAGCACATGTCAATGAGATCGACAGATCGAATTGGGGGTCATTAGGATCCAAAAGTGCCTGGGGTCGCCCCTGTCCTGTCCCCAAAGGGATTGGACACCCCCTTCGTGGACTACAGGGGTCAAGCTGTCACGATCACCCTGCATACCCAATGCCCCCGGGCCCCTGCCCGCTCGTGTTTTGGGCCAAGGGGCCCAAATACCCACCCCCATGGATCTGAGCCGGGGATTGGCAGATTTTTTTCCCCCGTCTGAGGAGGGGCACCTCCCCTTTTTCCCCACGGCTTCGCCCCATCAAGGTTTTGGTAAAAAAGGGCCCCCCATTTTCGTGGATGGGCAAAAAGTGGTCAAAAGACTTAAAGGGTACGCGGCCCTCGGGCATGCTTAGTAGGTTTACACCAAAGGGGCAGGAACCCTGTTATGTCCTGAGCCGGAACTTCTGCCAAGGGAAGGGCCTTTTCCCCCGATGGAGAAGGAATGCCTGGGATATGTGGGCCCTGCACGGCTGCAACCCCCTTTTTTCGGGGGGGCTTTTATGTGGGGAACAGAACAAAAACCCCCTTTGGTGGTTTCACTGGTCTCCGGAACCAACAGGGGGGTTGCACGCTGGAGCCTAGGGTCCCAAAAAAGTACCCCTTGCCATTTTGCCACGGAAGGGGAAAGGCACGGCAATGCCAAGGGTTTTTTCCCGACGCACTTCTAAAGGGGGGAGGTGTGAGGAAAATTTACACAAAAAGCAGCTCAGATGCGCAAACACAGGAACCTCATTAACCAGCCCCAATTCAAAACATTGCAAATGCCTTTCCACAGAAAGCCACCCCAGCAGGGGAGGTCTTTTCCCAAAAGAATTCCCATTTTTTAAATTTGTTAGCACCTGACTCAGGGAAACAACAGGGCTTTTACAAAGACTGAAAACAAAGGGTAGGAGATGCCAGGGACCCATATTTCATAAAGGGTTTTAGAGGAATCCCGTTCAAGGTCCACTGCGGTTTATATTTTAAAATAGAAACTTCCAGCATGTAGCTGGCCCCTCCCCTATTTTAGGATGCAGGGTAAGGGGGAAATCCAAAGCGGCGTTAGAAAAACCAAATAGGATAGGGATGTGTGGTACCGGCCCTAGCTTAGGCCATACGTTTGATGGTTTCATGGGTCGTTCTTCCCAATGCCCCGCCGCCGTTTGGGGCCCATTTTGTGTTCCAGCGAAAACTGCAGACCCAAGAGGTAGGAGGTGCGGCGCCCAGGGGCTGGGGGGAGTGTAAAATGGGTGCGACATGGGGTGTCCCAGTTGATTTAAGTCGAAAACCCCCGCTTTGCCCGGGTGTTCTCTTTTTTAAGGATTACGTCGAGCATAAGAGCATCCAAACCACGGCCCCAAATTTCCCCCCAGTGTGGGCCCCGCACAAAGCCCAACCCAAAGGGAACTAGAAATCTTGCGCCCCCGATGTTTTTAACCTCCAATATTTAGATTTTCCCCCATGTAATATTTCTTTCTATCGCCTCCAAGGGAATTAAATCTATAAAAATTTAATTGACTGCGTTTCTTTATAATTGACCTCAACCGCCTTATCTCAGTCTTTTAAATTTAATTGTACCCAAGGTGGTTCCTCTTGTTTTAAGTCGGTAATGGGGCCCACTTATAACCAAAAGAGGAACTGGTGGCATTTATTGGGTGACAGCCTGTTTAAAACCCGCGGGTAAAAGATCTCTCCCCGCCGTTTGGGTTGTGGGGGAGTAGGGTTTTTCCTCTTGCACCCTGGGTTTTCCCGTGCCCCGGTGAACAGGGGGGTTTAAATGTGAAAACCGTAGGTGACCCTTGTGGTACCCTGGGGAGCATACGCAACACAACCCCGCAGGGGGCAACCCTTGGTGGGGGCCCGGCGGGCAAAATTTCCCGCAGCATTTAAGTGAAACATGTAATTCCATTGGTCTCTAATGTAATGTGTTATCGTAAATTTAAAATGCCACGTTTTTTAGCTTAATATGGAATCTGCATAAAAATTTTTCTGTGTGCCTCTTTTATCAGCCCTAAAATGGTTGTGTGCATAATGTTTAAAAGGGGTTTTCTCACTAAAAAATTTGCATTAAAAAGTAAGCAAAGGGAAATAAACATTTTTACCAAAAAACATTGCGTTTGACTTTCTAGAGTAACTTACCCCTCTTGTGACACAATTTCCCGGGTTTCTGACCCCCTGGTGGGGGATAAAACACTCAGAGACAGGAGCTTTTTGGGGTTTTTTTTGACAAACTATTAAACCCTTTTGACTTTGTGCCCCCCCGCGTTAAAACCCCCCCATTAATGTCCCTGCAAAAACCAGCGTAAAAAACCCCAAGACAGTGTGAAAGAAAATGGAGCCTGAAGCTGACTGTGAAGAGATGGATGCAGCTTTAGGTGGGGAAAACACCTTAAAAAAAATTTTAATGAGGTAAAATATCGCACCAAAAAAAATATTAGATTCCCTCCTCTGCACATTTGTTAAACAAATCCTTCCTACAAAAAAAATCATGACAAAAATGTTTTTCTCACATATATCAATAAATGTAATGTAAATACAATGTCTATATAGAATGTGGAAAATATATTGATCATATGGCAACTGACAATTAAAAAAAAATAGTGTTAAGCTACTGTGAATATTTTGAAACCTAAACTTACTCCATTCAGCCTAACCAGGCCAGACCTGCTTTACAATGGGCTCCATTCACATCCATAAAGCTCTGGGAGGTTGGAGGGGGTAAAGCTGCATAAAGGTGTAGGGAGACTTATAGGCCTTGTAATGCTCCTTGGGAAAATAACATATGTAAATAAGTTCTAATGTGACAGGAAGAGAGCTGTGTTTCCAGTGTCCCCTACTGGAGACAAAATAAGCCTATTAAAGCCTATTAAAGAGTCTTAAAGGGGTTGTCCAGTACATATAAAAATGAAATAGGCTACTGGTGCCAAATAAAATAAAAACTATACGCACCTTCTTCCGCTCCTCTGGTCTAGCATTGGGTCTTCTGTTTACTTTTCATTCTCTTTCGAATGGGATGACACAGCTGCAACCATTGATTGGCTACACATGTGACTGATGTAGCCAATCAACAGCTGTAGCAGTGACATCCCATTCAGAAGAGAACAGAAGTTAAACAGGAGACTCGGAGAATGGAAGAAGGTGAGTATAGTTTTTTTTTATTTTATTTGGTTCCAGTAGCCTATTTCATTACAGATAACAAGCTTAAAGGGGTTGTTTCGCTACAATGATTGGGTTTTAATTATCTTTAAAAAACAAACAGCTTTGCAATATATGTTCATTACAAATGTCCTACTGATTTTTAGATATCCCTGGTAGTAGGAGTGCATCAGCTCCTCAAATCACTATAGCCACCGACCTGTTGATTTTTCTTTCACTGGCTGCCATTGCTGGTGAGGTCAGCAGCTTCTCAATGCAGGTCGGAGCACAGAGCCCCTCCTCCACAGTATGAGGCCACTTGTGATGCTTCTGTAGGGGAAAGAAGGAGAGGGCTCTACTCAGCTTCTGTGTAGCTGTTCTGCCTGGATTAACCCGTGTTGCTGCTCCCTCCTGCCTTTTCACAGATTGAGGAGAGCAAGGTGAGGCTGATCTGGGTCAGTACATTTACAGCAGTGAAGTGTTTACTATAATCATGTTGTCTGGGGAGCTTTGACTATACTAAAGAACAGTCAGGGGGGATTTGAAGGTTTTACCCTCCCGCTCTGCTGTTTTAGTGACACATCGTAATTAAGTAACACACTCACACGCCCTGTGTTGTTCTGAGGGGGACAGCAAGAACAGTGTTTGTGTTTTGTTTTTGCTTGAATGTCCTGGAGATTGATGTAAACACGAGCAGGGGGTTAGAACACTTACAACCCCCCATCTCCGAAATAGCAACAAACTCCACGACTTCTCTCACAGTGCACTATTAGCGAAAACACAAATCAGCAGGCACACCAGGTTAACCGGGCAGAAAACCCCCCCCCCCTGCTGAAAATTTTCGAAGCAGGGAGGAGAGCTGTCTGTGTGCTTCTCTACTCGGATTTCCATGATCTAGGAGGGCACAGAAAGGGTTTTTTACTTTTTTCATTCACTGAAGTTAGTGGGATAAAATTTTCACAGGGCAGGGGGAAACCCCAGTAGTTTGAATAGAACACGATCCCATGCTAAGTCTGAATGACGAGAGTTAAAATCGGAGCGAACCAGGGTATGACGTGGTGCAGGGGGGGGGGAAGGGTGAGGAGAAGAGGCAGACAAGAAGCATGCCCCTGAATTAAAAAATCCTATGGTGCCAGACAAACTGAGGTAGGCTGAAAACCTATAGTGAGACAACCCCTTTAAATGTAGCTAGAGATATGAGCCACGTCAGAAACTGATCTAAATGAATGAGTTACTCATCTGCTGTCCCTCATCTGTGCAAACACGTCACTTAGGCTATGTCTCCCATGCACACATTTTCAGTCTTTTTTTGGCGTTTTTGGTTTTTTTTTGAAACCACTGAAAAAACAACTGAAAAGAGGTCCCATAGACTTCAATAGTAAAAATGTTCTGTAATCTCCATTGAATGTTTTTTTTTCAACTCGCTATATTTGCTGGTAATTTTTTGAAACATGTTGCAGGAAACATCAGAGCAGGACAAAAAATTTACTATTGAAGGCTATGTAAATCACTGGACGTTTTTTGGCGCCTTTTTTGTGTGCGTTTTTTTTTGTAACAGAAATCCACAGTAATTAATGCAGTGCATTTCTACAAAAACAATGTACCAAAAAACGCAAAGCGCGCCTAAATACATTCCTTTTTTTTTTTTTGCTGTTTTTGACATGCACTGGACAAAAAACTCAGTTTTATGAACAATTTTAGGATTTGGCTTTCAGTGAGTTTTTTGTTTCCCAAAGGCGTTTTTAGGAAAAATTTTTAAAAACCTATTGTGGGGTATGGGAAGCAAATAATTGCTGAAGGGGAGAGGAGGAGGGGGATAATGCAGGGTCAAAAAAAAGTGGGAGACATTTTTCTGTGATTTTTTTTAAATCAAAGTAAATAGTAAAAAAAAATAATGTTTTGTATTTTCAGCATAAAGTTTTAAGGGGGGGCGGCATTTAAAATTTTTTTTTTAATTTTTTTTTGTGTGTGTTTTTAAATGCCCTTTTTTAAATTTTTTTTTACTTAAGTTCCTCCCCCAAAAATCAGTAAAGGGACTTTGAGGGGCTTTTTTTACATAACTTTAACTTATGGAAAAAAGAAAGTATTTTGCTGTGGGCAGATTTTTAAAAAGATGTAGATAAAAAGGTTTAAGGGGGGTGTAGAGCAGGGGGGGCAATTTTTTTTTTTCCCCCGGGGCCCCAAGAGAAAGTGCGTGGTTTTTGGGGGGGGGGAACCCAATTAAAAAAAATAGGTTTAACGGGGGGAAAAAAATTTGTTTTTTGGGGGTTTTCTTTGTGGAAACTTATGGGGGGGGGAAAGGGATCTTTATACCCGCATTATACGATGGGAACCCGTAAGGGGGGTATTTCACAGCTTCCCCCTCATTTTTGGTAGGTATGTAATGTATGTCCCCTCATCTGGAGGAAATACAGCTCCCCCCATTCAGGGAAAATTTGGGTTAGGTACCAAAAAGGTAGGTTTAAAAGATACATCCCCACAGGGGGTATTAGAAGGTTTATCCCCTCAGGCAGGTATAAGAAAAGGTACAGTTCCCCTAAGGCCCGGAAAATGATAGGTTTCAAACTCCCCTCAGCAGGTATATAGATAGGTAAAAAGGTCCCCCCAGGGCAAGGGGATATAGATTGGGGGACAAACCCCCCCAGGGCAAAGGGATATGATAGGGTTTCAGCTCCCCTCAGGCAGGTATTGAAGGTTAGCTCCCCACAGGCAGGAATATAAAAAGGTACAGCTCCCCCCAGGAGGTATTTAGTTAAAGTTCACACAGGCCCGTATATAGTTTGGTTTTGTCCCCCAGGGAGGGTTTTAAATAGTTAGGTGTGTCCCCAGGCAGGTATAAGATTGTTAGGTGTTTTCCCCAGGCAAAGGGATAATGATAGCTAGGTGGGGTCCCCCGCAGGTAAAATAGCTAAGGGGTGGGCCCCAGGCCCGGGATATATTAGGGGTGCCCCCTGAGGTTTTATAGATAGTTAGTTGTGTCCCCCGGCAGGTATATAGATAGCCAGGTGTGTCCCCCGGCAAAGGGATATGATACCGGTGTTTCCCCCGGAGATATATAGTTAGGTTTGTCCCCAGGGGAGGTATATAGATAGCCAGGGGGTGTCCCCAGGCCCCGGGGCCCTTACTAGGGGGGCCCAAAACATCCCGGGGGGGGGCCCCTTTTTGTTTTGCCCCCATAGGGGCGGGTTTTACACGACATTTTTTTACGCCCCATTGGAAACTTCGGCATGAAAGGTTTTTTTCAGAGAAAAACCCTTTTGCTCCTGTAAAAATTTTCAGCATATTCCACATAGAGTGACCCCATATCTATAAAAATTGCATCAGCAGTCCCAGCCAAAAGAAAAAACCCCCCAAAGACAAATTTTCTTTTTCAAAAAACCCTCACCCCCTGTATGGCATGAAATACCCCTAAACAGTCACCAAAACATTTCCCTTTCACATGGAGCAAAATCCCACCGAAAAATGAATTTTTACTAAAAAACCTTCCCCACAAAAACCAAAATCCCAAAACTTTTCTACAAAAAAGGGTCAAAAAATTTCCCCAGACCCTGACCAAAAAGGGAAACCCCCCCCATTGACCATCAGCCCCGTACACAGGGCCCGTTTTTTCATAAAAAACCCCCTACAGGAATTTTATAGTGGTTTGGGTACTGTTGTATTTTGATGCTCTGCCCGAAATTTTTAAATGATTTTCGTGCAGTTACATTTAGTGAAAACCCCCGGGGAATCTTTTTTTGATCAGCGTCAATTTTACGTTCCCCTTTTCTTTTTTTCCCTCCGGGTTTTCCCCCTTCATGCGATTGCTCCCGGGCCCAAAACCCCGTCCCTGCAGATTTGGACACAAAATATCTTTTGAATCCTCACATTTTCAACAAATCCTTTTAATTTTTGGTTAAAAAAAATCCCCTCAATTAGGCAGGGTTTAAAAAAAATTTTGGGTCACTTGGCCCGGTATTTTAAAAAATTAAAAGGGTCAAAGTTTAGGGCAGGGAAAAAGATATAAGGGGCAAATCTCAGGCAGGTATATAAATATAGGGGGGACTCTTTAAGCAGGTATATTGATTAGGGCCACTGAAGGTATATAAGGGGGCCCAGACAGGAAAATAGGGCCCCAGGCAATTATAGGGGGCCACAGGCAGGTAAAAGGGGGCCACGGAGGTTTTAAAAAGGGGGCCCCAGGGGTATAGGGGGGACAGGCAGGTAAAAAGGGGGGCCCCAGGCAGTATATGGGGCCCCCAAACAAAGGGAAGGGGGGCCCGAGGCAGTATATTGGGGGCCCCAGGGGAGTTATGGGGCCCCAGGCAGGTAAATGGGGCCACAGGAAAGGGAAAAATTTTGGGGGCCCCGAGGCAGGTATATGGGGCCCCAGGTAGTATTGGGGCCACAGGGCAAAATATAAAAAGGGGGGACCCAAAAGGGAGGGGATATGGGGCCCCAGGAGGTATATGGGGGCACTGGGGCAGGGATATGGGGGGACAGGGGAGTAATAGGGGCAAATAAGGCAGGTATATTGGGGGCCCCAGGCGTTTATGGGGGAACAGGCAGGTATTGGGGGCCCCCAGGGAGGGAAAAGGGGGCCCCAGCAGGTTTTAGGGGGCCACAGGAGTGATGGGGCCCAGGGAGGGATAGGGGCCACAGGGAGGTATGGGGGGGCCCCCAGGGAGGTATAGGGGCCACTGGGAGTATAGGGGGGCCCCCAGGGAGATAGGGGGGCCCCCCAAATTTTATGGGGCCACGCATTTTAGGGGGCCCCAGGGAGTGTATGGGCCGCAAGGGGAGGTTATTGGGGCCGGGAGGGAGGGAAAGGGGGGGCCAAAAGGGGGGGTATAAGGGGGGCCCCGGGGAGTTTTTATCGGGGGCCCCAGGCAGGGGGATTGGTCATTTGGAGGTTAAGGGGGGATAGGCAGGTTTTTAGGGGGCCAAAGGCAGTATAGGGGGGCCAAAAGGCAGTAAAATGGGGGGGCCAAGGGAGTTTATGGGGCCCCAGGCAGTATATGGGGCCGCCCGGAAATATATATGGGGGCCAAGGGCCCGTATATATGGGGCCACGGGCCCGTATTTATGGGGCCACAGGGGTTTTTTGGGGGAAAACAGGCCGTAATTTGGGGCACCCCGGGGAGGGAAAACCCATAAAAAAAACAACATTAATCTCACCTTAGCATCCCCCGGGGGCGCTCCCGTCCTCTTCAGCCCCCGCTCCCCCCCGCAGCCTCGGGCGCCCCAGCCCGTACGCGCTGTGCGCCCAAGGACAGGCGGGCGTGATGAGGGGCATTCCCTCGCGCCGCTGCCCCTGAGGGAACACGGGGGCCGCGGCAGGTCCTCAAATTTAAAAGAGGACCCGGGGGCCCCCCTGTGGGCCGGGCCCGGAACGGGCCAAACTGTCGCAGGGGAGGAGCGCTCGCTCTCTGCCCCCAGAAAACCCCCGGCTGTAATGTGTGTCCCAGCGGCCACATGCAGCTGAAGGGGGGCAGGGCCAGTCGGTGTTCCAGGCCCATGGCAGCGGCCTGGAGCCCGGGAGGTTCGGGGCACAGGGGGTTTTATTCGGGGCCCGAGCCCCGAATAAAACAGCCTAGCGACGCCCCTGCCCCAGGCAGATATATAGATAGGTGTGTCCCCAGGCAGGTATATAGCCAGGTGTGTCCCCAGGCAGATATATAGATAGGTGTTTCCCCAGGCAGATATATAGATAGGTGTGCCCCCAGGCAGGAAATATAGCCAGGTGTGTCCCCAGGCAGATATATAATGGGTGTGTCCCCAGGCAGGTATATAGATAGCCAGGTGTGCCCCCAGCAGATAGATAGTTTTTATGGCCAAAATTAAAAATAAAAAACACTAATACTCACCTTGGCTACCTGCTTCCCGGCCGAGCGCGCTCATCTTCTATCCGAGGACTTCCCGGCTGGTGGTGCGTGAAGACGTCATGCCGCCAGCGCCGGGATGCTCCTCCGTCAGCTCCTGGGCCCGCACAGAGTTGTTAATCTGTGTGCGCCGAGGAGAGGTGTCGCTGCCTAATTCACCAGGTTTAGTAGCGCTGACGGCCCGCGGCGGCCTCTCAGCAATACCTGGCCGTGGCGGGCTGTCAGCGCTACTATTAGTAGACCTGGGCATCGTACGCGGGCCGCATCCGATGAGCTGGCGGGCCGGATGTGGCCCAGGGGCCGTACTTTGCCCAGGTCTGGTGTAGAGGGTGGAGAAAATAAGAGAATGTGCAGCAATAGAGGAGGGGACCCAATGCTTGTATGAGGGAGAAGCTTTAGGAAGAGTATACCTGTGATAGCAAGAAGCAGTCATCAGAAGACATGACAGTCAGATAAAATGAGTGCTAGAACTGGCAGCTATTGCTGTACCTAAAGCAGAGGGAGTCATGATGCATTATTTTTAAGACTCCTTGGCAACTGATGCTGTCATTGGATTGGGTCAATGGGCACTAGTGCAGGGGCGTAACTACAGGGGTAGCAGTTGCTACGGGGCCCGCCGGCAGTGAACATAACAGGCTCCACCCCCTTGCTTCACAGAGGCCCTCTCTTAATTGTATGCACGTACGTCAGCAGGCGGCGCGGCGGAAGTGACGTCATCACGCCACCTGCCGGGCTTCCTGTCCCAGCCCCAAGCCTAAAGCAGCAGGCTTGGGGCTGGGAGGAGACAGAGACGCCGGGGAAGCGCGGCCAGGTAAGTAACGAGCTATGGGGGGGGGGGGGAGAATACCTACAGGGGCTCTAAAGGAAGGGGGGGTGGGAAAGAATACCTACAGGGGGCTCTAAAGGAAGGGGGGGGGGGGAAAGAATACCTACAGGGGGCTCTAAAGGAAGGGGGGGGGGAGAATACCTACAGGGGGCTCTAAAGGAAGGGGGGGAAGAATACCTACAGGGGGCTCTAAAGGAAGGGGGGGAAGAATACCTACAGGGGGCTCTAAAGGAAGGGGGGGAGAATACCTACAGGGGGCTCTAAAGGAAGGGGGGAAGAATACCTACAGGGGGCTCTAAAGGAAGGCTGGGGAAAGAATACCTACAGGGGGCTCTAAAGGAAGGGTTGGGGGAGCACTATACCTACAGGGGGCTCTAAAGGAAGGGGGGAAGAATACCTACAGGGGGCTCTAAAGGAAGGGGGGGAGAATACCTACAGGGGGCTCTAAAGGAATGGGGGGGAAGAATACCTACAGGGGCTCTAAAGGAAGGGGGGAGCACTATACCTACAGGGGGCTCTAAAGGAAGGGGGGGAGCACTATACCTACAGGGGGCTCTAAAGGAAGGGGGGGAAAGAATACCTACAGGGGGCTCTAAAGGAAAGGGGAGGGAAACCTACAGGGGGATCTAAAGGAAGGGGGGGGAGAATACCTACAGGGGGCTCTAAAGGAAGGGGGGCACTATACCTACAGGGGGCTCTAAAGGGGGAAAGAATACCTACAGGGGGCTCTAAAGGAAGGGGGGGGAGAATACCTACAGGGGGCCTCTAAAGGAAGGGGAGGAAGAATACCTACAGGGGGCTCTAAAGGAAGGGGGAGCACTATACCTACAGGGGCTCTAAAGGAAGGGGGGGAGCACTATACCTACAAGGGGGCTCTAAAGGAAGGGGGGATACCTACAGGGGGCTCTAAAGGAAGGGGGGGAGCACTATACTTACAGGGGGCTCTAAAGGAAGGGGGGGAGGAGAACTATGCCTATAGGGAGCCCTAATGCTTGGAGGGGGGAGAACTATGCCTACAGGGAGTCTCTAATCTACAGGGGGACTATTCTTCCTACAGGGGGCCCTAATCTACAGGGGGGACTATTCTGCCTACAAGGGGGCCCTAATCTACAGGGGTTACTATTCTGCCTACAAGGGGGCCCTAATCTACAGGGGGGGGACTATTCTACCTACAAGGGGGCTCTAATCTACAGGGGGGAACTATTCTGCCTACAGGGGGCCCTAATTTACAGGGGGGGGGCTATTCTACCTACAAGGGGGCTCTAATCTACGGGGGGGGGGGGACGAATATTATGCCTACAAAAGGGCTCTAATTTACAGGGGGGGAACTATTCTGCCTACAAGGGAGCTCTAATCTACAGGGGGGGAACTATTCTGCCTACAAGGGGGCCCTCAACTACAGGGGGGGCCTTTTCTGCCTACAATGGGGCACTAATCTACAGAGGGCCCTATTCTACCTACAGGGGTGGCCTAAGCTACAGGGGGCCCCCATTCTACCTACATAGGAACCCTAAGCTACTGCCCGGGGGCCCGAAGCTGCCTACATCTCCAAAAGCTACCTAGCTACTGCCCGGTGGGTGCTAATCTACCTAGCTACCGCCCGGGGGCCCCGTTGTACCTACATACCGACTGGGGGAGCCCCATAATAACCAGGGGGTAATTCTTACCATTTGGGCCATTATAAATGGTGAGTTTATATATGAGGGGAGGGGGCACTCACTTGAGAAAATTATTTAAAAAAGTGAGGAGTCTCAGGTATTTGTGTTGTAAATTGTACAGGGACGAGTGGTGGATGGAGCAAGTCATCATGGAGGTCTGCACTGAACAGAGAAGAAAAGAGAAAGTGAACGACTCCTCAGACAAGACGCCACCTGTGAGGCCCTAAATGTAAGTAAACTATTTGCAAAGCACCTGTGTATCTGATATCTACCACTATATGGTCACTGTATGGTGGTTATATACAGTCTGCAGAGCCTGTGTACACTAGTATATACCACTATATGGTCACTATATTGCGGTATTATTGGTCTTTGTTCACTGATCAGTAATAGTGTAGGGGTATTATTCAGTCACTTTGTGGTCATGTTCTGGCGGTATAATCAGGTTCCTATGTAATAGCGTTATTGGTAATGTTGGTCTAGGTATAGTGGGATTTGTTTGGTAGCAGTATGATGGTGATATGTATGGTGAGATATTTACCCTTTGTATTATCTACATTATCTAACAGCATGTCCTGGTAAATGTTCGTGGTCAGTGAGGTGGGCAATGGGGGGAGGGGGGGCCCATCCAAAAGTTTGCTTTAGGGCCCTGGCTTCTCTAGTTACGCCCCTGCACTAGTGCATGTGATGACAACACAGGGTTAATGATATCATAATGGGTAAGTACAGCAAAACTGCCCATCCTTGTTCCCTTGTTGCAGTTGTGTAATAAGTGCCCAGAGTGCTGGCAGTTACTGGTGTTATGGTGGCATCACTCACCATACCTCTCATGCCACTCTGGCATGCATTACAGTAAAGAGGAGGGACCTGCAGCTTGGTGTAGGAAGATGGTGCTCCTACTCCCTCAGGACACACTCCATAGTGGTGGTTTTAATTCTTCTCTGCTGTTGTGTTGGTATACTGAGGGAACTTAGTGTTAGGTGTAGAAAGCGGCAGAGAGCAGATGTAGGGTTAACATTGCAAACAAGTGACAAGTCCTTTTATTTCTCAGCAAGATATAAAACATAGAATTCCTTTTCCATCAGTTACAGTCCTTCCTCTTCTTTAGCTCACACCAGCAGCAGGATATCAGTCCAATAATCCACACTAAAGTCCCTTTGAGATCCCAGCTTAGACTACAAGGAGTTAAATGGAGCATAACCCCAGGATAACCGGCACTACTTTCTTTAGAGTCCAGTGTTAAATCTGTCAAGGCGTCTTCTTGCCCCTGGAGAGCTGGATTAGATGAGCGAGAGGCAACATTTTGAACATCATTTGGGTGACAGGCATGTGTCGGATGGACTTGTGCACTGCCTCTTAATAAACAATGGACAACTCCAAACTAGCTGGCTGCAGCTTCTCTCCAAAGAATTCTTTAAATCCATAATCAGAGAAATCTGGCTGTGAAATAGAATTGGGCCTGAAAGCTGCAGTCTGACAGGTACCCAAATTTAAATGGTAAAGTTACACCCTCCATTCTGTCTCAGGCTTATCTCATCAGAACTAGAGACAAGCACTGATCGGAACAGCCAAAACTTACACTAAGGACAATTTATCACCTCTCCCCAACCTCTACCCCTCCTTCACAGTAACCTTGACAAACCCTTCCTTCTGTTGCTAGTGGGAGCTTTCACACAGAAAAATAGTTTACTCACAATGACTTATCAGTTTCTTATCTTATAGTGCACTTAACATCACATTCCATAGACATAACACACCAAAAGTTCACCCAGAGGTCACTAATCTTTCCTTCAGAATGACAATAAAGATTGACCAATGAACTAAGGCATGACTCTTCAACACAAACGTCATCATCATTAGTTCAGTTTAATACAATACCATCACCTCCAATCATAGTGCATTTAAATTTGTAATGTACCTAAAAGGTTAACCCGACACACAAAGGGTTAATCCTGTACATTACAGTTATTTGAATGAACTGCTAACTATGTAAAGTGCCATGACAGGGGCACCATAAATGCAGGTGTGTGATGTGATGATGAAGTGGGCCTTACGGTGGTCTTCTGGGATTTGTAGTGCAAATAAGAATCTTAAAGACAGCAGCAGGTTAAGGTCTTGACAGGTTTTTTAACAGCATTTGACTTAGACACATGGTTACATTTCTTCCACATGCATGGAATCATTATAATTCTTCACAAGTGAGTCTCCCAGGCCTACTGCCTACACCTAAGCATAGCAACTGAGAGCTTTTTTGGTACTCCCAGGCATGGGGAGAGATAGTCCCTCCATCCCTCTCATCCTCCGTACACTTAAGACCTGCCATGGGTGTTCCCAGTCAGAAGTGGTTTCTCTCACTTTCTGTGACATGCTTTTTCTTCTCTTACGTGTAACCCAGGTGCCTCTCTTTACTGGCTCTGGTTTTCTTCTTCATTCTCTGTATCTTTGTACCTGGGGAAGCCTCCCTCAGAATATAGTTAAATAATATACATAGTGCCAAGTATGATATAACCATACTTACCTATTACCCAAGTGCCGTTTTGGCTGACACAGACATCATTTTAAGCTTTAACCTATTATTGCTCCATGACAGATATATCTGTCATGGAGGCACTAAGGAAGTATGAAGTTTCGGGGGGGGCGTGGCCTGGCATGCTTCTGGCCAGACGCGTGTAGCTGAGCTCTGCCCGGGACTGAGCACATAAAGGGGAGAATTAACTCCAATTATGGGATCTAAGCGACAGCGGAAGGAGAGGTCCTCCTCTCCACCCGCGGACACAGAGGTGCCCATCATTAACTTTTTCTCCCCACTGGCAGACTTGCCTGCTGCCTCGCAGGATCCTTCAGCGGCACGGGCGCCATCTTCCCTGCGGGGACACCTGCCTGAGCACGCTGCATCAGGAGGAGGCACGCAGCACAGGTATCCAGCAGCCCGGCCAGTGGGCGAAGATGCAGCACTCACCCACCGACACTCTCAGCTGCCAGCCTCGATCCATGTCGGAATGGCCGTGGACGCCTGCAGGGAGATCCCCATTGGGCCGTGTGGAGCCACCATCACAGGATACAGGTCAGTCTCTAGACTCCTGCGGCACTGCTCCTGATGTTCTGATCCCTCAACCGAGGACCTGTTAGTCTCAGCTGCAGTCTGCTGGCACCGCGAGTGCACCCAGTTCCACACGGGGGACAGCTAAATCACCCTATTCAAAGGGTTCCATGCCTGCCGGCACCATTTCCAGCAACAGGGATCCTCTTAGGGCCCAGCTATCAGGGTCCTCTGCACCTCTCTGCCCTGGCAGTTTAGGCCTTAAAATGGTGGACACTATAAACCCAGGGGCCAGCGATTTGGGTGATGAGACCCTGCCCTTATCCCTAGGTGCTTTTGCCTCTGACCCTGCGAAAGGTAATCAACCGAGCCCTCAAGTATACAGCCCTCATGGCTCTCCTGCTCCCAGCCAGCCCTTGTGAAATCCTGATCCAACTGTGTCCCAGGCTGCCTCTGGATCTCACCTGCCTGCATCCCCAGGGTCTTCGTATTCACTGTCTACCATCTCCCCTGAGGCTGCCCTAATGACGCTCAGAGGCCACCCAGAGCTCCAGGCGCTTTTGACCTTCCTACCAACCAAAAGCGACTTAACAGCTCTGGCTCAAGACTTGAAAACTACTTGACGGCAGGACCTACAGGAAGTGAAATCAGACGTCTCTTCGCTCTAATCCTGAGTTCGGTCTTGGAATCCTTCAAGACAACAGTCCAACACTCCATTGCGGACCTACAGGCCTCGCTCACTAATCAGAGGCCTTCCACTAGAACTTGGTCGTACAGATGGATGATCTTGAAAACAGCAAAAGACGAAATAATGTCAGAATAAGGGGGTTGCCCGAATCGATTACAGCCCAGGATCTCTCTCTGACTCTTAACAAGATCTTCAGTTCTCTTCTGGGGTGGAAAGAGGACGATCATATTGAATTGGATCAAGCTTATGGGGCTCTTAGGCCCCCTAGTCAGGATGCCTCCCGACCCCGAGATGTCATTTGTCGGGTTCATTATTATGCCGTTAAAGAGCTGATTATGAAGAAAGCAAGGCTCTCTCCTGATCTTTCTTATGAAAATGCCAAGCTCTCATTCTTTCCCGACCTCTCTAGGCGCACGTTGAGACTAAGAGCTGCTCTCAAACCACTGTTTACCCTTCTACAGTCCCATCACATCCCGTATCGTTGGGGCTACCACTTCGCGCTGCAGGTTCGACGTGAAGAAGAACTTATCGCCTTACATAACCCAACGGACCTGGCACCCTTTCTGGAGGCCCTCGACCTTCTTCCCGTGTCTCTTCCAGATTGGGACTCCCTCTTTGTTTCATCACTTGCTGCACTGCCTGTGCCTTCTGAGCATTCCTCTACTCCTCGGAATTCGTCGGGGGTTCCTAAACCCCAAAGAGCTCATAAGGTTCCAAGAACCTTGTCCAGCCAGGAGACTGTGAGGGATTCAGCAGGGAGAAGTCTTCCTTCCTCCATTCCATGAGCTATCTCTATGGACCTTCTTATGTCCTGTTTTTGCTTGCTCAATGCATCTGTTAGTTGTTTTAGAAAGGAGAAGTGTGCTTCTGGTTGTTCTGTCTGATTTGTCTCAGCCGCCAAGTCCTTTCCCTCTATACCTTCTCTTCCTTCCCCAACCCTCCCCTCCCTCCCCCTTCTTTTTTTTTTCCTCTCGCTCCCCTCTCCCTCTTTCTCTCTCCTCTTCCCCCTCGGGGAGCTGACTGCAGAATATGTCTCTCATTCACCTTCCCTACTGTAATAGGTCCTGATGTATTTAACTGTATTTCCCCGGTTCCACTGGGGCGGCACTCTTCCATGGGGCGAAAGATCAATGGCCCTGCTGTTGGATTAGTCAAAAATATATCGGCCTTTCCCTTTGGGATGGACCGCCACAGTGGTCCGACGGAAGCTCACCCCTCCCCGAATGTTAAATTGTACAATTCTTATGCTTTCCCATGCTCGGTCCTGGCAGAATTTTGAGTACTCCGTTATCTTAATGTTTGCCACCTGATACATATGACTGATTACTGCTGCTCACTGTTCGGCACTCCTGATGCAAACAGTCACTTCCCCCCAATATAGACAGGCTTAAGCGTGTCTCGCTTGCCTCTTGCAGTTTTTATGCTGCTACTGTTAGGATATTTGCCATGTTTCCTATTTCCTGGCATTTTTGTGTTTATATGTTACCCTAGAGTTATTTTGTTCTTTTACTTTTGTCGGCTTGGGCACTCATGGGACCGAGACCGTCCTACTATTAGGTTGCAGATATGGCCTCCTTAAAAATTTCCTCCTTTAACCCCTTCACGACACTGGGCGTATGAGTACGTCCCAGGGCCGCTAAGGGGCTTTGCAGGGGGATCACTCCGGGGGACCCCCCTGCACAGCCGCCGAGTGCTAATCGCCGCAAAACACCCGGCAGTAACAGGGCCGGCGGGTGGTTTCCGCCGCTGGCGCTGCTTTACCATCGACACCGCGGCAAAGATGGCCGCGGCGTTCTGAATGAAGGGCCGATCGGTGCCGGCACCAATCGTTACGGTCATGGGCACCGCCGACCCGACGACCGTGGCAGGTGGTGGGGAGCCTTGTGAAGGCTCCGTCACTTCCCCTGGCGGTTTGCCCCACTTCCGTCCGCAGACGGGAAGTGGGGAAACGCCATCTTTGTACACCCTAATGCATTGCCTATGCAATGCATTAGGTTGTATTAACAATCGCCCCCCCTAGTGGTAAAGCACCATAGGGGGGACTAAATGTTTCAGTAAAAAAAAATAAATAAAGTTTTGGGCCCCGTTCACTCGGCTTATTTTTGACGCGGATTGGCGGCCGTACTGCGCGCCGGATTTGCGCTGGGAGTACGGCGCCAATCCGCGGCAGCAATTACGGTAACCACTACTCTCATAGAGAACAGTGGATTCCGTCGCTCCTCCCGCTCGGCAAATCCGCCGCGGGGGGAGGGAAAGTGACATGCCATTAGTACGGGGCGTACGCGCCGTAAACAATGCATTGTCTATGGGGCGGGAGCGGGCCCCCGCTCCTCCCGGCCCCGCCCCCGTCCTAATTCACGGCTGATTTGTGCGCTCAATACGGCGCACAAATCCGTCGAGAATAAGCCGTGTTAACACTGCCTTAAAGTACAAAAAAAAGTATTAAAAGTTCAAATCACCCCCCTTCCCCCATTTTACAAATAAAATCATTAAAATAATAAAAAAGTTACACATATTTCGTATCGCTGCGTCCGAAAAGGGCTGATCTATAAAAATATAACATCATTTATCTCGTACGCTGAACACCGTCGAAGAAAAAAAATTCCAAACGCCAAAATTGCGTTTTTTGGTCATTTTACGTCACTCAAAAAATGGAATAAAAATGATCAAAAAAGTCGCATGCATTCCAAACTACTAGCGATACAAAGTACACTTCAGCCAGAAAAAAATGCACCCTCACTGACGTCCGTAGGTGTTAGTACAAAAAAGTTATTGGTCGCACAAACTGGCGCCGCGGCGCAAATGTCAAAAATAGAAAATGTTTGGAATTTTTTTACGGTACCAAAACATAATGGAAACCCTACATGTTTGGTATTTCCGGATGCTTAACAACCTTTATAATAAAGATAACACATTATATTTACCGAAGATTGAACGCCATAAAAGAAAATCACCCATAAAAATGGCGAAAATACTTTTTTTTTTCAATTTGTCCCACTTGGAATTTTTTTTCGGTTTCCCAGTATATTCTATAGTATAGTGAATAACACCATTAGAAAGTACATCTTGTCCCACAAAATAAATGCCCTTATGTGTCTTTGTAGGTGGAAAAATAAAAAGTTATGGCTTTCAGAAGGCGAGGAGGGAAAAACGAACGTGTCACAAAAAAAAACCCCGGGACCTGAAGGGGTTAACGTAAAGGGATTTAACGTGCCAGTGAGACGGGCTCAAATTCTATATCAAATGCACAAGTATGGCACTCAGATTCTGTGTATTCAAGAGACGCACCTTCTCCTTGGTCACATCTCCTCTTGGAAAAATAAATATTACCCTGTCTGGTGCCAGAGTAGTAATAGAGACGCCAAAACAAAAGGGGTAGCAATTTTGTTTCATAAATCCCTCCCCCTTCATATTATTGAAGTAAAAGCGGATGACGACGCCTGGTCACTCTTTGTCAAATGTGATATAAAGGGTAGTGTGCATATGCTAGCTTATATTTATGTTCCGAATCAAGTGCAACTCCTTTCTGGATAACACCTTAGACGACTTGAATGAGTTTGCGCAGGGAACACTGATAGTTTGTGGGGACTTCAACTTGGCTCTCCAGCCGGCCCTGGACACATCCTCAGAAAGGTCGGCGCTTTCCTTAAGTAAGCTAAACAGAATTAAAAAGCTTTTCAGGGATATGCAGCTGTGTGATGTCTGGAGAATTTTCCATCCCAACAATCATGATTATACTTATTTCTCCCCTCCACACCAGATGTACAGTCGCATAGACTATATATTCCTCCATCACTCGGCTCTCCCTAATGTGAAATCTTCTATCATTGATAACATCTTACTCTCGGACCACGCACCTCTTCACTGTACATTGTCCTTGCCGACAATGACCCGAAAAATGTTCACATGGAGACTGAACGAGTCTCTGCTTCAAGACTCACTATGTTTGCCTGATTTACGGCAGACGATCCAACACTTTATAGTTGATCACACGTCAGACCCTACTTCAGACCAAATCAAATGGGAGTCTCTTAAGTGTGTTCTGCATGGAGTACTAGTGAAGCATGGTTCCAGACTGAAGCAGGAAGCCTCAGCTAAGCTCAAGGCCCTTTTGTCCAAATTGAGCGCCCTGGAGGTGACTCATAAACATGCGCAAATGGATTCTGATCTGAGACTTTTAACCCAGACGTGTCATGAAATCTTTCAGCTACTGGACAAACGAACTAGGCGCTATAGGCAGATCTGCTCCAGCTCATATTACGAGTGGAGTAACAAACCTGGCCGTCTGTTGGCTAGGGTGCTCAGGGACAAAAGGGCATCATTATTTATTCCCTCTATCAAAGATCGGGAAGGCTATCTAGTCCATACCACTCCTGAAATAATTGACAATTTTAAGTCATATTATCACAGTCTTTATAATCTTCCTTGCACCTCTGCCACCTCCAGATCGGAGATTCTAAGTGAGTTTCTTTCCAAAGCAGCTCTCCCTAAAATCTCTGCTGATAGAGTGGAGGCTTTCGAAACCCCTTTCACTCCGGAAGAATTACAGCAGGCGATGTCCTCCCTTCCTGCTGGAAAAAGTCCAGGGCTGGACGGATATACAGCGACATTTTTCAAGGTCCTGGGGTCTGACCTAGCTGGTCCCTTGCTTGACTCATTCAACTCAGTCTCGAAACAGTGGCCTTTTCCACCTTCTTTCTTGCATGCATTTATAACAATCATCCACAAAGTAGGGAAGGACCCTGCCATTTGCTCGAGTTATAGACCCGTTTCATTGATAAACGCAGATGCAAAACTTTTTGCCCAATCATATACTCTATCTTACAAGTCTATACTTTCCTGTAAACTACAGGAACTAAATTTCAAGGTTACCTCACGGTGGTACCGGGTGCCTTATCTGCTTAACAAGATATACCCCACAGTCCCTAATAGCTGTTGGAGATGCGGGTTGGCTGTTAGTTCCATGACCCACACTTGGTGGGGATGCTCACTTCTACAACCCTTTTGGGGTAAGATCATTGATCTTATTCACCTTATTTCTGGAACGCGCCTTCCGAATGACCCTAAGGTGCTGTTATTATTAATGCTCCCGCAGTCGACCCGCTCTGTCAAGGGTAGACTTCTTGTCTTCCTGTTGATTGCGGCGAAGGCTTTGAGTCCTCGGTTGTGGCGCTCCCCTTCTGCCCTCTCTATCAAAGACTGGTTTAAGGAAGACTTTTTTATACATCGAATGGAAGAAGTTAGGGCAGACGACAAGCAGTTGTCACTTAAGCATCTTCAAACATGGAAGCCTTGGTTAGACTTCGCTGTCACTACGGCATTCTCTTCCTATGTTTAAGCTATGTAACTTTGAAACTGTTTGATCTTGTGTGTCTTTTTATGTAGTACCAACCTCGCTGGCATCCTGGGGTAGTGTCCGGTCACTGCTCTTTGATTGCTTCAAGTATGTTGGAGGTGATGTTTGCTTTCTGGGTCTCCTGGGTTCCCATCTGCCGACTCTTCTCTTTCCTTGCTAAGTTATTCTGTTCATTATTCCCCTTTTTTCAGGTTGTCCCCTCCCCTTTTTTGCACAGAGATAGCTTATCTTGCAATATTTGGTAGGTGGTCTATGTATTCACTGATCCTCCTCTTTTCTTGCTTAGTTCTAAGCTTCACTTGCTCAGTTTCCTCCATGTTAGGATCAGTCAATGTATATCAATGTATATATTTTTTTCCTTATCTATGTCTTACATCTTTTATTGTGGCTAGCTATTTGCAAACACTTGTACTGTTTAGATATTGACTCAAAGGTTTGTCATCTGATATCTTTATATGCTCTGTGGTCCTCCTTGTTTGTTTGTACATTTTTAATTATTATTATTCTAAAATAAAGCTTCTTTGAATGAGAAGGAAGAATGAAGGTTCAATTGCTAAGCCCTCTCCATGTGCGGTGGTTTCTGGCTGTTAGTTATAAGTGGCACCCTCCATTAGTGGCTTAGATTGAAGGAAGCTATGATCCCTCCCATCAGACAATTTACATGCCACAGTAAACATAATTTGTATTGCCACATCCATTAAAGTCTGATCTAACACATTATCAGGTTATTTATCCCACACAGTGAATGGCAAGAAAAAAAATTCCCAATACTGGAATTCTGTTTTCGTGGTCACCCTGCCTCCCAATACAAATTATATAAAAAGGGATAAAAAAAAAAAGTCAAACATGCAGTGGAAAAATAAAAAAGTTAGTAGTCTCAGGAAATGGCAATGGAGAGCAATTTAAAAAAAATAAATAAAAAAAATAGTAAAACGAAATGGAAATTTGGTATAGCTGAAATCATACCAACTCACAGAATACAGCTTTAGTTATTTATACGAAATAGTGAACTTAATAAAAATAAAACACCCACAAGAATGGTGCAATTGCATTTTGTTTTTTATGCTCCATTCCACATAGAATTTTCTAGGGTTTCCAAATTAATTATATGACATGGTCAATGTTACCATTAAAAAGTAGCCAATAAAACAAGACCGTAAACAACTATCTAGAAAGAAAAATTAAAAAGTTTTGGCAAGGAAGGAAAAACAAAAATCTAAAAATAGCTGTGTCCTTAAAGGGTTAGAAAAATTTTGTATAAGGTAAAATATTGGAGATATAATGATAGTATCACTTTGGATCGATGCTGATATCTTTTTCACCTTTTTGGACATAACAAACAAGAAGTTGTCTTAGAGCAGGTGGTGATGTCACTGTCATATCACAAAGTAAGGCATAGTAGCATTGTGATGTTATAAGGGTAATGATGTTATAACGGGGCGTATGCACTTAAAGGGAGGTTGTCAGGCATGTGGGCTGGTGAGATTGCTGTAAGGTAAGAGCTGGTGATATGGATATTATTTAATAAATTCTATAGTTCTATAAGGGTGCTTAAAAGTTTGCAGTTTTTTCTTCCATATCTATTCCTCTGTGCCCTTGCATTATTATTATAGATATTATTATGTAAAATTAACAAGGATGTTGGTAGGTGGGAGGGTATGAGGCGGGGGTATCTTGCAGCGGCAGCCGACTGTGATCGCCCGTTGTCCTTGGCAAGCGCCCACACCCCCAGGTTCCCCTGTACCAGCAGAGGGGGGTATGGGGTGAACTTGCCATTGCTCGGAGCAACTACCCTCACCTCCAGGTTCTCCTGGTATCCTCAGGTCCTTTTCGTATTGCGGGGAGAGGTGCAGTGTGGGACTCTGCAGAGATGGGATGGTGCACCGGCATCAATAACAGCAGACGACACAAGTATTCTGGGGAACTTCAGGCTTTACTAACGGTATATTTCTTGTGGGCGTTACATAGTAATGAAGCAAGGCACATGTCACTTAAACACATTTTAGATCCTCTTTCTCTGGACACTTGGCGACTCTCTCAACTCCTTTCTGTTCCATGGTTATAAGACAGCACGTCACATACAGGCTTAACAATAGAGGCTCATTTCAAATAAAGTCAATACATTTAATTCTCTGCCAGACATATACATGGGAAAAAAGTAAAACACCAAAATTATCATTGCAGGATTAGCAACTTCAAAATCAGACAGCTCCAACCTTAGCCTGAAAGATTGTCTAATGGCAGGCACAAATTTAATGAGCGTATATGACAAGTGGAAGGTTTCCAGCTCTCCCTCTTATGGTCAGACTGACTTTTTTTTCTCAAATACACATACAAGTGGTATAAATGCTAGGAGAAAAATGAATAAAACTTAACTTTTAATAAGCAAAGATAAAAATAAAAATAAAGATATTATCATACAAATCCTAATCTATAAAGTGCAAATAATGAGACTAACCCTACCTCTAAGACTACCTAGCAAAGAAATGGGATATTCGCCCTGATAAGGGCGTTCCCAACCCGAACCTAGACTAACAGACACCCTATACTACCATAACCATAAAGTGCCAAAAATAGTAGAGACACAACTGACTGAAAAAATATGTACACATATATATCCCCGATCTATGTAGATAAATAGCTTATTCCAATGCGTTTCCGCCCATATTCATTGGGGTTAATCAGGGAACATGGGAAAATGTCTACACACATAAAGATACTTGCAATCAGAAAGATATTATTGTATAAACTCACTGCCCTTTATAGTGATATGAAGATGTATAGCTGTTGATGAAATGGAGTCCCAAGATAATCTATGTAGGGTCCCCCACAATCCAAGGCAGTCTTCAGATGATGTCTTCAGATGATGTCGATAATGAAACAGCCTCTATATATATACACAAAATCTAATGAGTAAAAGCACATACCTGTGCAGAAGCCAATACACATTCGTCCGTGGCGGCATCTAAAAAAGATCAGTGCGCATGTCAGAGCCAGTACCCGCGAGATGTGAACTCAGTGTATGACGAAAAAGAGACGCGTTGCCATAGCAAGCCTCCAGTTGCGCAATAAATATAAACGGACAACGATATCTGCACACTGATAACTGAGCGCGATGGAAACTAGTGCGCATGTCAGAGACAGGTACAATGAAATGCGCACCTAATGGAGACGCGTTGCCATAGCGAGCCTCCCGTGCACAACAGATCTAAACAGTCACCGATATCTGTGCACTGATAACGGGGCGCGATGGAAGCCAGTGCGCATGTAAGAGGCAGGTATAACAAAAAACGCACCTGGCAGAGGGACACATTATCATAATGAACCTGTACTTATAAGCTGAAAATAGCTAAATGCTGACATGAATACACTAAAATTACGGCACAATAACTAACAAAACCCGCAAGTGTGCAGGAGGTATAAACTAATGTAGCCAAAACATGGAAGCGTATTTGAATGTATATGTTGAAATAATGGTATTTGATCATTATATAGCTAATTCATGTGTATCATTATTTCTAGTGGCGGTTATTGTATAGACTTTATGTATTGTTTATATTCATATTTGTTACTATAGATATAATTTCACCCATTATTGAGGTGTTATTGTATATTTGATTATTTATACACCTCAACTCTACAACGGTCTATCTTATTGTATAGTTGTAGGTGTTGTGTTTTTTCAATATATACATTCAAATACGCTTCCATGTTTTGGCTACATTAGTTTATACCTCCTGCACAATTGCGGGTTTTGTTAGTTATTGTGCCGTAATTTTAGTGCATTCATGTCAGCATTTAGCTATTTTCAGCTTATAAGTACAGGTTCGCTATGATAATGCGTCCCTCTGCCAGGTGCGTTTTTTGTTATACCTGCCTCTTACATGCGCACTGGCTTCCATCGCGCCCCATTATCAGTGCACAGATATCGGTGACTGTTTAGATCTGTTGTGCACGGGAGGCTCGCTATGGCAACGCGTCTCCATTAGGTGCGCATTTCATTGTCTCTGACATGCGCATTTGTTTCCATCGCGCTCAGTTATCGGTGAGCAGATATCGGTGTCCATTTATATTTATTGCGCAACGGGAGGCTTGCTATGGTAACGCGTCTCTTTTTCGTCATACGCTGAGTTCACATCTCGCAGGAACTGGCTCTGACATGCGCACTGATCTTTTTTAGACGCCGCCACGGACGAATGTGTATTGGCTTTTGCACAGGTATGTGCTTTTACTCATTAGCTTTTGTGTATATATATAGAGGCTGTTTCATTATACTTTTGACATCATCTGAAGACTGCCTTGGATTGTGGGGGATCCTACATAGATTATCTTGGGACTCCATTTCATCAACAGCTATACATCTTCATATTACTATAAAGGGCAGTGAGTTTATACAATAATATCTTTCTGATTGCAAGTATCTTTATGTGTGTAGACATTTTCCCATGTTCCCTGATGAACCCCAATGAATATGGGGGGAAACGCGTTGGAATAAGCTATTTATCTACATAGATCGGGGATATATATGTGTACATATTTTTTCAGTCAGTTGTGTCTCTACTATTTTTTTCACTTTATGGTTATGGTAGTATAGGGTGTCTGTTAGTCTAGGTTCGGGTTGGGAACGCCCTTATCAGGGCGAATATCCCATTTCTTTGCTAGGTAGTCTTAGAGGTAGGGTTAGTCTCATTATTTGCACTTTATAGATTAGGATTTGTATGATAATATCTTTATTTTTATCTTTGCTTATTAAAAGTTAAGTTTTATTCATTTTTCTCCTAGGATTTATACCACTTTAGTTATATCCAGGGCTTGTGTATCATTTTTAGGGTACCGGTTTTACTCCCCTCTATGATTTAGCAAGAGGAGTATATGTGACTTTTTTTTCTATTAGAAGTCAATGTTCATAACAAAAGAGAGTAGACATATGCTAGGTCACCAAACCTCTATATCAGATGTATTTTCTGCACTAAGACCAGATTAACCCCTTATAGACACATTCTGTACATATACAATATGACATTAGTAGGGGAGTATGGTAGCATTGAAAATACAACTTGTCCCACAAAAATCAAGCTCTCATGTGGTGACGTCAACAAGAAAAATAAAAAAAAATAAAAACAGTAATAGGTCTTAGAAGGTGAGGATGATGAAACAAAAATGTAAAAAAAAACTAAAATATGTTGGTCCTTAAAGGGGTTTTGCCACCATGTAATGTTGACGTGGGCACCTCTAAAATGGGTATTTAATCACTTTTCTAAATATATGTGAAAACTCTGAGAGCTACAGCATTTCTCAATCCCCCTTAGTTACCTCAAAGCTTCCCCTAGACACGACCCAGGAGCTGACAGGTTGCGCTTGCGTGAAACCCTTATCTGATGACAGGCAAAAGGAATGAGCTTTTAAGGCACCGGGTAGACAGTGCAGTCTGAGGCTGTGTCTTGCTGTATTGAGAATCCACTCTTGTACTGTTATTATTTCACTTAAGTTTTGAGACGCTCCCTTGGATTCCTCACTCACCCCCTCCCTCTCTCCCCCGCAGCTTCATGACTCAGCGTGAATTGTATATATCCTGCTCCCATGCTGACAGGAGGTAGGTAACTGGCGTCTTGGCAAATCCCCTTTAAAGGGGTGTTCTTATCATGTAGTTTCACAGAACCACAGGCAGCTTCAGACTCAAACTTCCTGGTGGGTCTGTAGATGGTTCTATAACAGGGATTAGCATATCAGCTCTGCGCTTTCTTGCTATTCTTGTTACAATAAGGAGATTTATAAAGTGTAGTGCACAAGGCTACAGAGCTTTAAAGAGGGAAAGCATTTCATTTAGTTAAGTAAACAAACTCTGTTGCTAGAGATAAGACTCTGAAAGTGACTCAAGATGGTCGAGACTGACCGCAGCAATGAGAGATACGAGAGAGCAGGGAGAGGTGGGGGAGAAAGATGGTCATAACCAGAGAAACTTGTGTACTCTAAACGGGGATAAAATCTTCTGTATTTCCTGACCAAAGCAAAATTAAAACAGCAATGTATTTGGTAAATGTTAAAAGCTAATCATTATGGTAGGAAAACCCCCGTAAGGACATATATTTAACATGTCAAGTAAAATATGAGGTAAGAAGTCAAGAATAGCGAGGAGGAGGGTAAAGGGAAGGTTTACAGGCAGTGCAGAGATAATAACGAGCAGATCAGTGTGGTCTCTTCCCTCCAACTGGAGAAGTCAGCAGAGCTTCTAAATTCAGTCCAAGGTAACCATGTCTTATCAAGGACCAGATACAGATCAAGCTCATTTGATAGGGGGCTTCAGATCTCATAATGAAAGGCATCAAGTCACTGGAAGCGATTAGGTAGGTTAGGGGACTTCCTTGATCAAGGTTTAGTTTATCGTATGATCATGAGGAGGTGGCATAATGGAACTTTTTTTTAATAATGGTAATGGGACATATGGTCATAGATAGCAATCTCACTGGATATTTGAACAGTGTTTTAAAGGGTTAAATAATTTTTTACCAGATTCAGCAGGGACTAGACACCTCTGGGTAAAAGGTGCAACTGCTGGGGAGTTCTATACCAATCAGGCATCATTTTAAATGTGATCTCCTGGAGTCTGCAGAAAAAGGTCAATTTAGGGGTGACAACATAACAGGCTATGTTAGTGACATACAATGAATGCTGACCTTGCAGGTGATGAAGGCACAAATGAATGCACGGTGGGTGATCACATCACTATAGGTGCTGATTCTATAAATTGATAAATGTGAAAGCTCTATTACAATTATACCTTGGCTATTTGGGTCCTCAAAAAAATTACTGTGTAGCATAGAGACCCTTAATTTTACCCTTCATACAAATGAAGTTGTATTGACAGAGCTCTTTCTAGAAGAATAACTTGATATATTATAATATTCCATTTTCATGCTACTCACTCAAAACGCTGTTGTTCTGATGTGAAGGGGTGCACTGTGACCCCAATTGGTATGATTCTGGCTGAAGAAATTGAAAAAATCATGTACTTCAAAACAATAGGATGCCCTTCCACAAGCCTGAGCGTTCAGCTATTTTTGTCACCAGTATGACTCCAAACAGCTGTATGTCATGAGGAGAATTATTAAGCAAGCTGGTATCTATATTACATGGGCTTTAGTCCAAAATCAGCCAATACACATAAACAATTAATTACAATGACAATGTACTTTTTCTTGCATAATTCCCCGGTAGATTCTTTAAGCAGATGCTTGAAAGCTTATTAAGAAGTCATATTTTCTGTCACACTCTTTGGCTTATTTTTAGAGATAATGAAAATAGTTCATTTCTTTTCAAACCTGCTTATAATGAATTCAAATGTAGGAAGAAAAAAATGAAGCATTGCATACAAAAATCGAATTATTCGTGCAATACTTAAGGTAAAGCAGAAGCAATGGTACAATGATAAAATAGACATCCAGGACAAAAAAAGAAGCTGGAGAAAACTAACCAAGCTTTCCTATGATACATTGCATTCAGTTCTACTGCTCGGGATGCATAGGAACCTGGAGGTGGTTGAGGCCCCATTATTTTGGGGCACCTTTCTCAGGAGGCAGGACAGGTAACTAACATCAATGTTGCCCTTTAAGACATTGTATTGACCTGCTGCCTCTTCAAGATGAACAGCAAAGATTACAGAAAGCTATGCCATGCAGCCAACAGAAAATGGTATGCATTGATTGCTATCATGTAGCTGACAGTGAAGCAACATGACAAGAAACAGCGATTTTCTAATATTTTATGTATAGTTGAAGCAGAAGTCCCCAATGACTCAGTTTCCTTAAACCAAGAGTAAATTTCCAAATAGTCTATTTTACCAATGCTAAATTAAGATTATGGGAAATACTTTGAAAATCAAACATCAAAGATTCATCTCTGTAAAAAAAAAAATAAAATAAAATAAAATCCTGTCTCCTTTTTAAAGTAATCCTGGCACTGCAATTGCTGACCCCAAATACAAAATGAACTTACACATGAATATGTAATACTTTCCCAAGGAATTGATAGAGAATGAGTTATACAGGTAGGAAAAGACATTTAAAGGCATCAAATTGTACATCAAATTTATGGTATTAATGTTTATTGAAATAAACTGCTGAGGTTAAATAGAAACAGACGTATGTACACACCACAAACAGCTGGGCACTAGTACAGGCAGCATCATGGTGATGGAACATAGAACTTTTGTTGCATTGGCAGTAAATGTATCTTCCTAGCTTTCCTAATCAATGCTGTTTGGTCACCTCTGTTTATGGCATGTCATAAGGGCATGTTTGTTGATCAAGCAGTCCATGTACTAAGTCGCTAATAACTGAATATAGTAAATACTAGCTGCGGATGACAAGCCGAGATTGATAACAACCTATAATATAATAAGTGCTCGGATCAGAGGTAGAATTCAGCAGTTGAAATAGCTTGGCCTGGACTCAGAGGAGCAGTAAGTACTCATCCAAGATATTGATGTCTCTCGTTGGGTTAATGCCTTTACTTATCAAGACAATCTTGCAACAGAAAGAGTCAGCAGCAAATCATAAGGATATGGCAGGGACTACAGATGGCTTCTTTAATCAATGAGATGATGTGGATTTTATGGTCATTCTGAACACAAAACATGGGGAGAATGTTGAGGAAAATATTGTGGTACTAAAATCCCAATGTAAAGGATTGACAATTTGTGGCTTCTTGTACTAAGTCACATAAGGAAGTCTTAATGTAACTATACAGAAATACATTGGCAGTGTGTATGGTAATGAATGGACATGTTCTCACATCTCTTACTTCATATAGTTCTTCTTTAAAATGATGTTGTATAACCCAAGAAGTAAATTCCTGCTTAGTAATTTATATTGGAAATATGTACACCCCCTGCTGATCCCCTTTAAGTACTGTACTGTTAATCATCTCAATGTGAGACTTCTCTTCACAAATGTTTACATGGCAGCTGATAAGCCAATAGTAAGTACACATTTAGGGTAAATTCATACGGCTTATTTTGGGACGCATTTCGGCACGTATTGAGAGCGTACTGCGCTCTAATCCAAGCGAAATGCGCCCCAATCATTATGGTAATCCACAGTTCTCATAGAGAACTATGGATTACGCCTCCTCTCCCCGCTCGGACAATACGAGCTTACGTGCCGCGAGTAATGACTCCCGAACACCCAGCATAATTTCGGGGCGTACTGTACGCCTCGCAAGTAAGCCGTGTGAACATACTCTTATACTCCCAGTGAAACTGATATACTGTAGCAGGGCCAGAAGGGTGAAGCACAACACAAGGACTCTCGCTGTTTTATTTATTTTTTTTAAATCCATGTGGCACGCACCACCCAAATTCTTCTGATTTGTATTTCTACATTTCTGATATCCTTTAGACTCATCCACAATGCTCCAAGGTGCTGCTTCTTCATAGTATGTTTACGTCAGCTGTTTGCAAATGGAAAAATCTGACAAGGAAACTGAGGTAATACCTTGGATTTTAGCTTTGCAGAGGCAGTTTTCGCCCCTGATTTAGATGTGGGGTAGCCTCATTTCAATGGGACTTATCCGTGTCACGCCTGCCCTATGTGGTATCTGCGCAGGATCCGCTTCAAAGAAGCATGGACTACAGAGCGAATAGCCCATTCAAATAAATGGAGTTGCTTTTAATGTGGATTTTGACGTGGAATTTATTGCTAAATTCGTGTCAAATTCCACATTAAAATCTGTCATGTGAACAAAGCCTTAGGTATTTTTACTGGATACAAAATGAAAGTAATTTTATGTCTATTCTTGATATTCCTAGTTCAACTTTTCTACAGAAACACAATGAAGCAGATTGAATAAAATCAAAAGCCAAGCAATCATTGGTGGAAATGTATCAAAATGAGTGCAAGGAAAAAATGGAGTAGTTTACATGGTAAGCAATTATATTTTATCGCTCATTTTCTAGAGTCCCTTTGGAAATTAAAGCAGCAATCCAACTGGTTACAACAAGCACTTTTATCCTGCTTAGATTAAGTCATTTTAGCCTGTGTGCTATAATAGAGGGGTCAGATAAACAGGTAGAGCCTAGTTTCATTTGTTTTCAATGAGAGTAAGAGCAATTAAAGGATTCTTTTCTTCTACTTTCCAGAGCCGCCTGGGCATCGGCCTATTTCCAGACCTGTTCTTTATATCTTTTTTGCAGACTCTAGTGTTGCACTTCAGATTCAGGGCAGACCAAATTTTACCAGCAATTTTAGAAAAAGTGGGCAACCAATTGGCAGTCTGCCAGCCAGACAGAAGAAAGAAATGGTTTCATCAACAGATATAGAAAAAAATCTGTAGATCCAGCATCTTTAAAAATGCAAAATGTTTATTAGAAGGACCCATACAGTGCTCAGGATAAAAAAAAAATACTTTGGAATATACACAGCCTTTATTCCTAGCTTGGCTTGCAAAGTCAAAAGTGTAACAATATATAATCACAAGATAAGTATGGTTGGAATACTTAATAAACATAAGCAGAAATATATTTATTAAATAAGAAAAACAATAACATACATACTACACATAAGGCTATGTCTCCACTGCAATGAAAACCAACCCCATTTCCGGTGGTTTTAGGATTCTAAGACCACCAAAAATACGATCGTTCAGGCTTTAATAGAAGATACAACCTGTAGTCTCCACAGGTCATTTTTTTCTCTGCTCGTCTTCTGGCACCGGCGTATTATACAACATGTTGTATAATATGCCGGCGCTTTGACTTTTTTCGTCGTCTTCCCATACAATCAATTGTATGAGCTAATGTCAAAAAAAGAGAACCAACCGCGGTTCTTGCGCGAAACTTGACAAACAACGCAGCCGTGCATCGGAAAAAAACGGTCGACTCTGCCTTTTTTTGTCCGATGTAGTGTAGACCTGGCCTAACATCAACAATGAAGTATAAGATTCTGTCTTTTGATTAAGCCTAGTGGAGATCACGTTGCCATAAGGAAAATCCTAAAGTTTCCTCCTAAAATCGTCTTCACGAGGTAGAGGAAATACTCATTGTATTGTACAAGATGATATATTTCCTGCATGTTCCTGCACAGAATGAAAAGAAATAGCTGAACAATTTCTTAATCCAGCAAGCGGAATCTGCTAATTGTTTACGAATGCAATTCATAACACATTGTGTGGGGCGTCCAACACATTTTAGTCTGCCTGCTGTGCAAGAAATAGTATACAGAACACTTGTAAGGATCTTGATAGTGTGACCAAGTATTATTATTTGAAGATTTACTAATAAACAAAGTAGGTGTTAATTGTTGGCCACTGGTGGGTGCTTAACGAGCGACACAGTGGTCTCAAAAACGTTTTCTAAAGAAATATCTAATGGAAGGAACAGCTGATCTTTCTTAACGATACATCAGTTATGTCTGAATTCCATATTATATGTAGCAGAGAAAACCAATGGTTGTTAACATCGACGTAACTATAGCCATAGCAGCCATAACGACCGATATAAGGCCCAGACATTAAGGTGGCCGACTCGGGAACAAGAACATTGTTCCTTTTATAGGAAACAATTAATTGGTACTTTTCTGCTTCATAGCACTACTATTTGATTCCCTGATATGTGGTGGTATAATGTATACCTTTAATTTTACTATTAATACTGCTGTTTCAGTTTATTGTCATTAGGAGGTGGGGTCCCATCTAATTTCGCTATGGGGCTCTATAATATCTAGTTACGCCCCTGGTTGTTTGTTATTTTTACTTGGTCTTATTGCTGGATTTTTTTAATCAATAAGAAATTGGCAACTGCAATAGACAATACAGTGCTTTCAGCACATTTTAAAGACCGATTGGCATCGTGTCTACAATTTAAGCCTAAACCCGATTTTGTCTGAGCAATTGTCAGCAATTTTTACATGCATGAATCATCTCCCCCATAGGAATCTTTTTGATAACATGTGAGGGGTGACATATCTGTGCATGCAGAAAATATTCCCAAGAGTATTTTCCTGTAAGTTACAGTATGAATAGTGTCTTGCTCAACACTCAAAGTAATGATATCGTTTTTGCCTTGAGGAAACACTGAATTAAAGACCTTAATTATTATTGTTGAGAAATCTAGAAAAGAAAGGAAAACATGATGCCTCAAAATCACAAATAAACAATATATTGTCAAAACAATGTCCAAACCAAACAATAGATCTAACATATTGATTGAAACAAATTCAACAGGTAATGTGACAATTTTTATTTTCCATTGTTTTAACAGACAACCCTCTCAAGTATATCTTTCTTGTCCCTTGACACTAATACACAGCCTATGTGATTCACCCCACCCAGACTGCCTTATATGAGCTCTCCTCCCTATCTAGGCTGTGATACAGTACAGCTTTTTCCCTCACTGAACACTTCAATGCCTTCCCCCTCTTCACTTCCAGCTATGCAATGTACTGTGAATACTGTACAGCTTTTGTGATCTGCTCTAAAGGTTAACATGCTTTCCCTTATATTCGCTCCCTAATCTGTTGTGATTATTGTCCTCCTCTCTCCTGCCATTTCTAAAGCTGAGAAAGTTGTAGAGAAAAAACACCAGCCAGGCCCAGTCAGATCTGTACCCGAAGCAGCAGTACAGTAAGCTATGTGAAGGAGTTATATGTATTCTACAGCAGTGAAAAGGTAGAAACTTTTTAATGAAGACTGTTTAAAAAGTTTAATTTGCATTTAGGAAACAAATAAACAATAAATAAAAAACAGTGCAAAAAGTGCCCATAGCCTTTAATTATTGCCGTTCTTATTAAAATAACCATCTTTAAAATATGCCGCAATTGTTGTATCACTCGAGACTCTAATTGCATGTTGTATTTTCTTTTCTGTGAAAATAAGTCCTGTATTTTCATCTCACTCTACAAGCTCTTGAACAACATGATGTATTCAGGTACATGTTCTGTCCTGACCATTACTGAAGTTATCTCTGAGGACTAATACTGATAGATCATTACTGTCTTGGAGTATAACATCCACATATAACGTTTTGTATAAAGCAAATTTCAGCCAATAAATTCAGATTTCTCTGCACACAGAATCTTTGATTGCATAGTTCAGAGAATCAAAAATTAATATTTATCTACACACTCCAAGTCTTTTAATTTCCTCCTGAGCAGCATTGGTTAGATTATAACTCACACAGAAATACTCCTTAATTATTCATTTTAAAGGAAACTGCACCAAGTTTAGGAAGATATTCTGCTGCAAGCTTTCTACAGAACAAGTAGTCCCAGAAGGAATACAGTGAGCTAATTGAGTTGCATGGGTGAAAGACTGGTCATTATAGGTGTTTGAAGAATAAACAGTTGAACTGAAGCATTTTGATTAATTTAAAGGTCAACAGAATAGAGATAATATATGGAAGGGAATCTAAATAAAGGGAAAAAATTGCAGTAGCAACACACTCCTACATGAACATGGCTGTTTAAATATTGCACATATAGCTCTGGGAAACAGCAGGGCTTGCAGATCTCCATACTCCATGTACTGCACTCATTTGGAATCCAGATGTCATATTCCACTAATAAGGTTAGGTCATTGGTGTTACAATAACACTGCATTGGCTTTAGATTACACATGAAATGCTAAGCAGTGAGCCTATGTGTGATTAGCTACAGTATATACAGATGCAGCAAACATTAACTTGACATTTAACACGTTATATTATCTCAGCTACAGTGCTCTACAGTAGTGTAAATTGAATTACGACAATGCACCAGTCATGTTAAGGATTGCTTCTTCTGTGACATTTAGCTTTTTTGTATATTGAAACAAGCCAAGGGGAATTATGCGAAGATCTTGAATCTTTAAAGAGTATGTCTACCACATTACAGTTTCTATATACAGAAGATGCATCTACAAAACAGCCGAACTTCATATGTTGATTATATTATTCTACTTATTTTGTATTCCTCCTGATTAACGGCTTGTATATTGAGACAGCAGTATATGGGGCATTAGTATTTTTTAGGGGCTTCATGCATGGCAATAATATTTTCAGGTGGCACTGAGATTTTCTGGAGTCAAAATCTCCAACAACATTTTAAGGATACCAATGGGTGGCACTGAGATTTTCAGGAGGCAAACCTGAAGCATTATGGTGCAGTGCCTTGCGAAAGTATTCGCCCCCTTGAACTTTTCAACCTTTTGACACATTTCAGGCTTCCAACATAAAGATATAAATTTATTTTTTTGTGAAGAATCAACAAGTGGGACACAATTGTGAAGTGGAATGAAATTTATTGGATATTTTAAACTTTTGTAAAAAATAAAGAACTGAAAAGTGGGGCTTGCTAAATTATTTGGCCCCCTTAACTTAATACTTTGTAGCACCACCTTTTGCTGCGATTACAGCTGCAAGTCGCTTGGGGTATGTCTCTATCAGTTTTCCACATCAAGAGACTGAAATTCTTGCCCATTCTTCCTTGGCGCACAGCTGGATCTCAGTGAGGTTGGATGGAGAGCGTTTGTGAACAGCAGTTTTCAGCTCTTTCCACAGAGTCTCGATTGGATTCAGGTCTGGACTGTGACTTGGCCATTCTAACACCTGTATACGTTTATTTGTGAACCTTCCATTGTAGATTTTGCTTTATGTTTGGGATCATTGTCTTGTTGGAAGATAAATCTCCGTCCCAGTCTCAGGTCTTTTGCAGACTCCAACAGGTTTTCTTCCAGAATGGTCGTGTATTTGGCTCCATCCATCTTACCATCAATTTTAACCATTCTTCCCTGTCCCTGCTGAAGAAAAGCAGGTCCAAACCATGATGCTGCCACCACCATGTTTGACAGTGGGGATGGGGTGTTCAGGGTGACGAGCTGTGTTGCTTTTACGCCAAACATATCGTTTTGCATTGTGGCCAAAAAGTTGGATTTTGGTTTCATCTGAGCAGAGCACCTTCTTCCACATGTTTGGTGTCTCCCAGGTGGCTTGTGGCAAACTTTAAACAAGACTTTTTAGGGATATCTTTGAGAAATGGCTTCTTCTTGCCACTCTTCCATAAAGGCCAGATTTGTGCAGTGTACGACTGATTGTTCTCCTATGGACAGACTCTCCCACCTCAGCTGTAGATCCCTGCAGTTCATCCAGAGTGACCATGGGCCTCTTGGCTGCATCTCTGATTAGTCTTCTCCATGTTTGAGATGAAAGTTTAGAGTGACGGCCGGATCTTGGTAGATTTGCAGTGGTCTGATACTCCTTCCATTTCAATATGATCGCTTGCACAGTGCTCCTTGGGAGACTAAATTACTCACAGGTGGATTATATTTATCATCATCAGTCACTTAGGACAACATTGGATCATTCAGAGATCCTCACTGAACTTCTGAAGTGAGTTTGCTGCACTGAAAGTAAAGGGGCCGAATAATATTGCACGCCCCACTTTTCAGTTTTTTTTTTCAAAGGTTTAAAATATCCAATACATTTTGTTCCACTTCACAATTGTGTCCCACTTGTTCATTCTCCACAAAAAAATTAAGATTTTATATCTTTATGTTTGAGCCTGAAACGTGTCAAAAGGTTGAAAAGTTCAAGGCGGCCGAATACTTTCACAAGGCACTGTATATCCTGCAGATATGCCATAAATGCTGTCAGTGTAGGAAATACTGCATGTGCTCATAAATGTGAACATGCAGACTTCCACTTTGCTTATTTTTACAGTGTCAGAAAGATGAAACAAATATTATTAACCATGTTGTGACAGCTCGAAATCATCACACCTCATTGTTAACAGCGCAAAACGTGGAGAGGCGCTGAAGGAAATCCTTGACTTCAATATGTGAAACGTTTAATTTTTATGAAAAATCAAATATTCAGGAGATTCTTTGCGAATATATTGAATCGTATAATAGTCCTAATCAACATATTTGCAGCTGTGCTGATTATTGAAATGTTAGTAGTTGGGAAATGTCACATTTTGACACTTAAGCAAAATAGTTTTTAATTATTTACTAAAAATGCTCCCTGTTTAGCAGATACATTTGAAGTGAGTAATGCTGCACCTTAAAGTGGTTAATCACACATAAAAGTCATATATTCCACTGATGTTCCTATACACAACCTTCCAGTCTCCTCATTAATTACAGAATCATCAAAACTGTGTCGGTCTTGGTCATATTCATTCAAGGGTCATCTGTTCTTAAGGAAGACAAACTTCAAAACTGCAGAAAGAGCATAAACACCAATACAAGACATGAATAATTTACACCTTAAAACTGCTCACTATCCACTGTTTTTAGGGGAGAGTTGTGCCATTAATGGCAGCTGTCAACAAGGTTTTTATGTGTATTTCTATGTTTGTGTTGCAATCTCAACACAACCTTGTAGATTGTGAGCTTTTGTGGGCAGGGTCCTTTCTCTATTCCAGTTGTTAGTCATTCCATTGTGATTTTTGTGGTCCTATGTTATATATATAGCCCCCTTGAATGTACAGGGCACTGGAAATAATAGCACTTAAGAATAATAAGAATTTTTCAAAAAGATGTAAAGGTTTTCAGAGTACAAAACAAAAAGCTTTATTCTTATTTCTCTGGGCTCTAATTGAAATTATAGTTTGGGCTATTGTGACCTTCCAGCAATGCTCATCTCTGTGCTTACACCCTTTGTACCCGAAGGGCATATGCAAACTGGCACATACTTTTAGAACGTGGCCTTAGTGTACACAAAACTACGGTACATATATTATGTCCCCATACAAATCCTGAAATATTCCAAACCCTAGAGCACCATCCATAAGGGTATATATGCAGCCTTATTAGACGTCTGTATGCATCAGTTCTCATACAGAAGCCGAGTATGTTTTTGGTTGGAATTGATATGAAAAAGACATGACATGTTGTATTTCATGCTACATAACTGAGCCACTCTTCCTTAGAAGCAAGTCACTCACCTGTGTGACTCTCTACTATCTGGACAAAGTTTGGTGATTATATTTGCTGAAAAGTATTGGTAATTTTCTGTTTTGAGGTAGCTCCTGTTTGGAACAATATGAAACACATTGATTGGTTGTCCCCTTTGTTACAGTTTCTCATCGATGCAAGTTAAGCTGTCAACAACAAAGTGACAATTTAAAGAGAAGCCATTTGAAACGTATAAATAAGGCTCTTCTTGTGTGTGGACTGAATTGAAACACTCAACTAGAACTTATGAGTCTACAGGTGATTGAGTAACTCATTGTATAAAAAACCCTATACCTCAAATATTTTCTTGGCTGGATGTCTCAGTACTCAAGTCATGTATGCTTCTTTAGTACCCTACAAGCAATGGTAAACCAGCACTGTAGTCCTTGGAACATAGACTAGTTTTTATCCATCCCCCATAAACATTTCACATAAATGTCGAAAAATTCTGCACATTTGTTGTATTACAAGAATAACACCTGCTTAAAGTAGAACAATATTGTGATTTACAACTTGTACAAAGCTGTACAGTCTGTTAACAAAGGCATCCTGTCATCAAGGTGCAATATAACAAATCCATCCCTTTCACATCATCAGGGGATCCCAGGTGCTCAGTAAAAAGCGGAAACTCTTGCTTAGAAAAGTAGAACCTGGTGATGCACATAGCGTGTTTTACCACTTCTCTGTGATACACAGGGGATGATCCCACAGTGACAACAGGAGGAGGCTATTCTTGCCCATTCAAAGCATGTTTTCATTACAGTAATTGTCAGCATAAGAAGAATAAAAAACAAAACTGGCAGCCATACAGAATGAGATACTATGGAAGTCTTGTGGTTAGATAACAGCTTCAGCCACTTAAGCTACAAACTTCTTTTTGAATGGAATTAAACGATATACAATTAAATCTGAAACGTTATCTGCCATCTGCTGATTCGTCACCCTGACATATCTTCAGCTTTCTTCTAGGGTATTAGAGGTTGTAGACTTCTATTCTGCACAGAAAAAAACAATCTGTCTCCAGGCTTAAGGTGTAGTATAAATGGCACGTTATCTTTATTCTGTAGGTCAGTACGATTCCAAAGTTTTTTTAATTTGCTTGGCAGCACCAGTTTCTGAAACCAATTTCTTTTTATTTTTTAGTGTATGGACATGTATGAGGGCTTGTTGTTTGTGGACTAAAGTGCTGTTTAATTGGTACTATTTTCTTACACAGTGGGGAAAAAAAAGTATTTAGTCATCCACCAATTGTGCAAGTTCTCCCACTAAAAAAGATGAGAGAGGCCTGTAATTGACATCATAGGTAGATCTCAACTATGAGAGACAAAGGGCCACATGTATGAAAACTGTCAAGGTCTAAAACTCACTTTGTTGCCCATAGCAACCAATTAGAGCGCTTCTCTCATTTTTCCTTAGCACTATATGAAATGAAAGGGGGGCTCTGATTGGTTGCTATTGGCAACAAAGTGAGTTTTAGACCTAGACAGTTTTCATACATGTGGCCCAAAATGAGAAAACTAATCCCGAAAATCACATTGACTGATTTGGAAAGAATTTATTTACAAATTATGGTGGAAAATAAGTATTTGGTCACCTACAAACAAGCAAGATTTTTGGCTCTCACAGACCTGTAACAACTTCTTTAAGAGGCTCGTCTGTCCTCCACTCATTACCTGCAGTAATGACACCCGTTTGAACTTATTATCAGTATAAAAGACACCTGTCCACAACCTCAAACAGTCACACTCCAAACTCCACTATGGTGAAGACCAAAGAGCTGTTGAAGGATACCAGAAACTAAATTGTAGCCCTGCACCAGGCTGGGAAGACTGAATCTGAAATAGGCAAGCAGCTTGGTGTGAAGAAATCAACTGTGGGAGCAATAATTAGACAATGGAAGACATACAAGATCACTGATCATCTCCCTCGATCTGGGGCTCCATGCAAGCTCTCATCCCAAAATGATCACAAGAACAGTGAGCAAAAATCCCAGAACCACATGGGGGACCTAGTGAATGACCTTCAGAGAGCTGGGACCAACGTAACAAAGGATACCATCAGTAACACACTACGTTGCCAGGGACTCAGATCCTGCAGTGCCGGATGTGTCCCTCTGCCTAAGCCAGTACATGTCTGGACCCGTCTGAAGTTTGCTGGAGAGCATTTGGATGATCCAGAAGAGTATTGTGAGAATGTCATATGTTCAGATGAAACGAAAGTAGAACTGTTTAGTAGAAACACAACTCATCGTGTTTGAGGGACAGAGAATACGGAGTTGCATCCAAAGAACACCATTCCTACTGTGAAGCATGTAGGTGGCAACATCATGCTTTGGGGCTGTTTCTCTGCAAAGAGATCAGGACGACTGATCAGTGTACATGAAAGAATGAATAGGGCCATGTATCGTGAGATTTTGCGTGCAAACCTCCTTCCATCAGCAAGGGCATTGAAGATAAAACGTGGCTGGGTCTTTCAGCATGACAATAATCCCAAGCACACCACCAGGGCAACGGAGGAGTGGCTTCGTAAGAAGCATTTCAAGGTCCTGGAGTGGCCTAGCCAGTCTCCATATCTCAACCTCATAGAAAACCTTTGGAGGGAGATAAAAGTCCGTGTTGCCCAGCGACAGCCCCAAAACGCTCTAGAGTTCTGCATGGAGGAACGGGCCAAAATACCAGCAACAGTGTGTGCCAACCATGTGAAGACTTACAGAAAACGTTTGACCTCTGTCATTGCCAACAAAAGATATATAACAAAGTATTGAGATGAACTTTTGTTATTGACCAAGTACTTATTTTCCCCCATAATTTGCAAATAAATTTGTTCCAAATCAGACAATGTGATTTTTCTGGATTTGTTTTCTCATTTTGCCTCTCATAGTTGTGATCCACCTATGATGTCAATTACAGGCCTCTCTCATCTTTTTAAGTGGGAGAACTTGAACAATTACTTTGTGTGACAAACTGATTGAGTGCATCCCTTTTTTGTAAATATTGTATTATATGTTTTCATGGGACAACACTGAATATATGTTCAAAAAATAGTGTGGCCATCATTATTTTCCAGCACTGCCTTAACTCTCTTGGGCATGAAGTTCACTAGAGCTTCACAGGTTGTAGCCACTGGAATCCTCTTCCACTCCTGCATGACGACATCACAGAGCTGTTGGATGTCAGAGACCTTGCACTCCTCCACCTTTTTTTTTCTCTCCATTTTTTCCCACATTTATTACAATAGGAACCTCATCGCCATATGAAGGTACATGAAGGTCGCAGATAATGTATATACAAAGCACACGCTTGTTAAAAGTACTGGTGGTAAGTCTAAAACAGTTGCCTGTTCTATTGGTCCTTCCACTCTTTTGGGGTAACTTTGCAAACAGGAGACAAATTCCAGCAAATTCCAGTTTGCGTTATCACATATCCCCAGACGGCGTCGCAGAACACGGATCCAGAGGCCAGGATGAGGTTTCCATACTTGTCATGGAAGTCAGGGGCGGCGTGGTGGTGCGTCTGCCTGGAGGCTGACCTCTGCACACCTCGGGCGGCCAGAGACAGCGCGGACCTCGCCAATGGAAACATTCTCAGCGCTCTGCTGTACCCTTGAAGTAAATGGTTCCTCCATCTTCTATTTGAGGATGCCCCACAGATGCTCGATAGGATTTAGGTCTGGAGACATGCTTGACCAGTCCAGTACCTTTATCCTCATCTACTTTAGCAAGGCAGTGGGCGTCTTGGAGGTGTGTTTGGGGTCATTATCATATTGGAATACTGCCCTGCAGCCCACTTCCCGAAGGGAGGGTATCATGCTCTGCTTCAATATGTCACAGTACATATTGGCATTCATGGTTCCCTCAGTGAAATGTAGCTCCCCACAGGCAGCAGCACTCATGCAGCCCCAAACCATGACACTCCCACCACCATGCTTGACTGTAGGCATTTCTCACCTAGTTTTCGACACACTCTTGACACCATCTGAACCAAATAAGTTTATCTTAATCTCATCAGACCACAGCACATGGTTCCGGTAATCCATGTCCTTAGCCTGCTTTTCTTCAGCAAACTGTTTGCAGGCTTTCTTGTACAGCATCTTTAGAAGAGGCTTCCTTCTGGGATGACAGCTATGCAGACCAATTTAATGCAGTGTTCAGCTTATGGTCTGAGCACTGACAGGTTGTCCCCATTCAACCTCTGCAGCAATGCTGACAACACTCGTGTCTTTTTTGAAAAGAAAATCTCTGGATATGACACCGAGCATGGGCACTCAACTTCCTTGGTCAACCATGGTGAGGCCTGGTTCTGAGTAGTTTTCTTAAACCACTATATGCTCTTGACCACTGTGCTGCAGCTCAGTTTCAGGGTGTTGGCAATCTTCTTATAGTCTAGGTCATCTTTAGGTAGAGCAACAAATCTTTCTTTTAGATCCTCAGACAGTTCTGTGCCATGTTGTACTTCCAGTGACAGTATGAGAGTGTGAGGAGGGTAACTCCAAATTCAACACACCTGCTCCCCATTCACACCTGAGACCTTGTAAGACTAATGAGTTACAGGACACCATGGATGGAAAATGGCAAATTGGGCACAATTTGTCCATTTTCATTTAGGGGTGTATTCACTTTTGTTGCCAGTGGTATAGACATTGATGACTGTGTGTGATTTATTTTGAGAGCACACCAAATTTACACTGTTATACAAGCTGTACATTGACTACTTTACATTATATAAAAGTATCATATTTTCAATGTTGTCCAATGAAAAGATATAATACAACATATAATAAGTGTACTTTTGTGAGATACTGTATATTAACAGACTGGACTTTTAGAGAGGCATTGATACCAATTATGTTTGGGTTTTTTAATGGCATGTTTTAGCATTTTTAAAAATGTTTTACTTGTAATTTTAGTCCTCTTAGAGTACATGAGCAATCGGGAGGGGGGAGAGGCAAAAAGTTGGTATGCTATTCTGCAATATTAATGTATATTAGAATAGTGTGTTATTACAGGTCTTATTGTACAACCTGCCTCCGACCTGTAGCAGAGTGTAATTGGAGCAGTAAGGTGGCAGTGCTGGGAGCCTTCATTAGGCTCCAGGGTGTTGTGACTGCCGTTCAGCACCCAGTAATTGTGTTGTGGTGGATCCAATCATGAGATGGGAGGAGGTGTGCCCCTCCTGTATAATTGTTAAGATGCTGTGATCTTGTTGACCGTGGCATCTAAGTAGTAAAATGGTGGGGATCCGAGTTATTTCCAGTCCTGGCCACTGAAGGAAGGTGCTGGCTGTGACTAACAGCTGGCAACTTCCATGTATGAAGCATTATACCTAACAAGGTTACTTTGTGGAGACTGTGGAGCAAATAGCGCATCAATCTGCCGTGCACAATGCCCTTTAAGAACCATAGTACAATTTACACTTGGTCTAAACTGATGTTATATGAAATGCATTTCTACAGACTAAACCATAGATGTAAAATTGTCAACCACAAACAGAATGTGGAAAAAGGTGACAACCTGACACCATAAGTACATGCGCCACAAATGAACGTTCCATATTAATTCAAATTTTAAAAAAGGACAAAGGTGCAGATTGTCGAGTAGTGATTACTGATGTTTCAGCAGGTGGATCCAAAGTTATCGGATTGCATTGTCTCTGTAGGACAATCCTGTGCAGGCATCGGTTGTCCGTGTCACTCTACTACCCAAGTTTGGGATATCAACTCAAGGTATTACATGTACCACATGTTTTTTTGGCTACCATGCTATTTTTTGAACATTTGTAAATAATGAAGATGCGTTACTCACGCTATGTTATTTGAAGATTAATAAATGTTTTCTAAGTCAATGACTGCCATATGGGTTTCATTCTATATTTGAAATTAGACCCATTGATAACATTGATAAGCATCTAACCTGCAATCAATTCAGAGGCATAAAACGCCTCTGTAAAATAAAAGTCCTTGACAGAAATGAGATGTTGCCTTAGATTCCTACCAAGGAAACCATGTTGAACGTTTCCGATGTTTAAAGTCCGACATGTGAACCCATCCTTACTAGATGTGACACCTGCTCCAGTAAGTCCTGAAGAAAATCCAATGAGTAAAAAAAAGATGAGAGGAACTGGCTACTTGCTAGTATTTTCTACAATTGATGAAAGAGCCTGGTTGTGTTCGTGCCACTGTCTATTCCATATATTCACACATGGCTGTCCCTCGGGTCTGGTATGAGACCACAGGTTGTAAGAATGATAACAAATGAAGGTATGGGGCTCTGGATCAAGGTCAATAATGCAATATTTATTAACCAGATATAACTAGAGAAAAGTGCATGTTCTTCCTTCAGTCATGGCTTCTTTCAGAGTCTGGAGAGATCATTGAGCTCCCTTCATGTAGTAGCAGCAGTAGTATTAATTGACTCCTGGCTCAAACACATAAAAGGTAATATTGAATGTTGTACTGCAGAAGTCTGGCAAGATTCTTAATGATGTTCACTTCTTTCATCTCAACGTTAATATGGAATCCTGAAAACTGAAACTAAGCATTCGATTTTTGAGTCAGATAGACAAGAAGTGGACACTCCAGCAGTAAATAGCTGGTAGATTCTGGACACTTGCTGCAGCTCAGGTTGACCGTTTTTTTTTAAAAAAAATATCCATAGTGAAGGGCTAGGGGCAAGACTATAAGGTGCATTATGAGCCCTATTATCAGGTAAGCTGCTGGTAAATTTACCTAAACACAAGAAGTATTAGATCCCCACAATATGCCCGACTTAAAAAAAGGGTGTCAGACTTTAGAAAATCTATCTGCTTTCATCCGATACAAATCCCCACTTCACCGCTGGTTTTGAGACATTTTATTCATTGCATTGCAATGAATGACATTTGCAGTATCCAGAAGATACTCACAACAGACCACAAGCATGGGAGATTTGGCCTGTATTGAAACCAATGATCATGCCGTCATTGGATGACCTCTGCAAGACAGACTCAGATCAGCCCTGCCTAATATCAGAATAGAAAATTGTTCCCCAAACAAAAGAATAAAAATAATTATCTATGAACTTAATTGAGGAGTATATTACACATTTGAATAACCTTTCATTATACAATGAATACGTATTTTCCTTTTTTTTGCCAAAAGCATAACAAAAACATTAAAAAAAAACTTCTTATGTGTATTCACAAAATGGCATACTGCTAGGCATAGGTTTTCTAACACAGCTAATGGCTTCATAACAAATGACTTGCCCTGGCTGAATGAAAAGGTTTAGGAAAGATTAACACTAGGCCTGGAGGGTTTGTATCATTTCATTCTTAGAGGACAGGGCTCAGTATCTGCCAAAGCGTTCATTTTGATATTAAGGCCTTGGCTTACACACAGATTTGTCACAACTTTCATGTATCTGTGCATGACTTCTCTTTACGCTAGGTCTGTCTGTCTTAATATTTTATCACATAACAGCTTACTGTAAATATCATGAACGTTTCCATGTACATGGAGGTGTGCTGGATTCCTTTGATGCTTCTTTTTAAATATGTCTTATAAATATGGTATAAGGCACATAATACCAACCTGTAAAAGAACATATGCATTTTAAAAACATGGCAAAAATAAATCTTTTAAAATGTAGCCCAAAGGTGGTTATGCACAAACAAATGTTGGCTGAAGCCCCAATTTCAGTGGGACTGCCTAACCCACTAAGGTGTTGGGAGTGTCTTGATAGTAGGTGTTGAGGGTGAAGAAAAATTGGGTGCCTTGCCTTTCAATATGCTTGATCCTTTTGTTCTCAAGGGATAAGCTGCAACCAGAAGCATATGGCACCTATTCCCCGCCACTAGTTAAGAACACACATGTAATTGACTAAGCCAAGCATACATGTCTATGAAAGAGTCAGGAGGAATATATCTAAAGTACATGGCCACCTTCAGAAGCATTAATGACACTGTGCCCATCACACAGTTATTTTACGTGGAAATCCCTAAAGAAGCATTTATGCTATCTATCATACATGAAAAAACTTTGAGATTCTCGGTTCACATATTTTGATCAAAAGATGTTTAAGCTGCCCACGACTTTCAACGTGATCTCAAAATCGGGCAGTCCTACACTATCCTTACCTCTCAATAGAGCCAATTCAAGGCCTCTCACTGGGTCAACCGACCTCCATTATACAGAGAGAAAAAAAATAAGAAAACACACCAGACTTGCAAGCTGCACTTCTTATGACAGCCTGTGAGAGTGGGCGGGTGCAGAAACCCAAAATGGAGGCACCCCTTCATCCCTATAGGTCAAAATCAACATACACCAAATATAACGTATGGTTCTGCACAAAAAACATTTCTGAAAAAACTTATGCAAACCTGGGTGCCACTGGCAGGGCTGCGGCACATTTTTTCAGAAATGTTTTTTGTCCCAGTGAGAGGCCTTGATTTGGCTCTATTGAGAGGTAAGGATAGTGTAGGACTGCCCGATTTTGAGATCACGTTGAAAGTCGTGGGCAGTTTAAACATCTTTTGATCAAAATATGTGAACCGAGAATCTCAAAGTTTTTTCATGTATGATAGATAGCATAAATGCTTCTTTAGGGATTTCCACGTAATGTATTGCCCTTTTTGCAGTAGTGTGCCGCTGACAGTGTGTACATGTATATATATATATGTTTGCCGCAGCCCTGCCAGTGGCACCCAGGTTTGCATACGTTTTTTCAGAAATGTTTTTTGTGCAGAACCATACGTTATATTTGGTGTATGTTGATTTTAACCTATATGGGGAGGAAGGGGTGCCTCCATTTTGGGTTTCTGCACCCGCCCACTCTCACAAGCTGTCATAAGAAGTGCAGCTTGCAAGTCTGGTGTGTTTTCTTATTTTTTTCTCTCTGTATAATGGAGGTCGGTTGACCCAGTGAGAGGCCTTGATTTGGCTCTATTGAGAGGTAAGGATAGTGTAGGACTGCCCGATTTTGAGATCACGTTGAAAGTCGTGGGCAGCTTAAACATCTTTTGATCAAAATATGTGAACCGAGAATCTCAAAGTTTTTTCATGCATCACACAGTTATTGCACAAAAGATCCATTGACCTGGATAGCACCATATCTAAAGAATACTCCTAAATGACTGATTTAGCACTGTGGTCCCTTCACATTTTTCCGTGCATAACCAGGGAATGGCAGCGGCCCATATTCATTCTGGCTGTTCTGCAGTAACCTTGCACAGCGGGTGGCTGGGCGCTGTAGTGGTGAAACAGGTCAACAGTCCTTTTATGCTTAAAAAAAACCCAAAAAACTTACTGATCCTAGCAATCAGGGCTGTGGAGTCGGAGTCGTGGAGTCGGAGCCTATTTTGCAGGAGTCGGAATCGTCATATATATAAATAAATATATAAACACATATAAATATATCGTCCCAAAATATATAATAAGTTGGTCCAGTTAGATCTATGCAAAGAGCAAGGGGAATTGGGTCCTGCCAGTGCTGCTGCTCCCATATCTTCAGCCTCATCACATGAGGAGTGTAATTGATGACATGGAGCAGGCAAAGCGCTGCCCCAGGGGAAAAGATTCCGCTCCCAGATTTCAGCAAAATTTTTCACCTGCTTTCAAAGAAGTAGCAGAGATCAACCATTCATCAAAACTGACTGTGGCTGAGGCAATTCCTTTATACGCACATAAACTTTCAGTGGATATAAATAGTAACAACTTTGTAATTTATTAAATACCAAGAACAACCACTAAAAACAATTACAGTGGGTTACTTGCGTTTAGCTATGTTTAGCAGTATGTGGCCAACAGTCCTGCCGTCCATGCATGGCATTTGCTTTTTCGTGCCTCTCCGGCATAGCAGCTCCAGCATCTTCAGCTAGAAGCTTCAGCAAGTAGACAGGCGGGCCTTCACCGCGCACGCGCGCGACGTTTCGGGAGATTCCTCCCCCTTTCTCAAGCACGTACAACGGACCTTCATATCCTGCTTTTATACACACGTGTAAGTAACCGACAAACCATCCATTACTAAAAACATCTACAGAAACATTTTAAAACTCAGATTCTCGTTCATTCCCATTGGGGCTAACGTATTTATTCTATGAATCCACCTTGCTTCACTTTGCAATAGTCGCTTCTCTAATGTACACCCCTCACTGCTCTGTACTCGTTCAAGAACACACCAGCGGAGTTCTGATACATTGTGGTTATGTTCTAGAAAATGTCTTGCTACACTGCTTTCACCAAATTTGCCTTTGGTTTCTTCACCATTATTTGCTTGTTGTTTTTTTGCTAACCTGATGTTTGACCGATGTTCATTGAGCCTAGTTTTAATGCTCCGTGCGGTCTACCCTACATACCCTTTACCGCACGGGTATTTAAGTAGGTATATTACTCCTTTAGTATCGCAGGTACAGTTGTCTCGCAAGAAATTTTTTTTTCCATTCGTGGGATGTAACACATATGGCCCTTTTATGATGGAATTGCAATGTTGGCAATTGAGACATGGAAATGTCCCTTTTCGCTGTACATTTAAGAAAGTCTGCTTCTTGTTCATTTTTGTATCTAAAGTGCTAGACACAATATGACTACCAATTGTCCTACCCTTTCTATATACAAACATAGGTTTGTTTTTAAACAGCTTCCCATACTGAATGTCATTGCTCAGGATATGCCAGTTTTTTTCAATGATTTTTCTAACCATCCCACTGTGCACATCAAAAGTGCTGATAAACATACATCTGTCCTTTATTTCTTTTTTATTTTGTGTATTCATTAAGGTACTACGTTCTTTTCTACCTATATCTTCCACTATTTTTTCCATTTCTTTCCTGTTATAGCCCATAGCTACAAATTTATCAATCATCTTTCTACTTTGTTCTTCATAAAGCTGGTCTGTGGAGCATATCCTTCTCACCCGAGTGAACTGTCCTACCGGGATACCCCTAAAAATTTGTGGAGCTTGGTAGCTATTTTTGTGCAACTTATTATTCGTTTCCGCTGGTTTAGAAAAAAGACTGGTGACTAAACCCTGCTCTGTCCTCTTAACCTCCACGTCTAAATAGTGGACGACCTCTTCGCTCATGGTGGCTGTAAATTGTATTAATGGATGCAAATTATTTAGAGTTTGTACAAAATCTCTCAATTCATCACCAGATCCCCTCCATAGAACGAAGACGTCGTCCACATATCTGTACCAGGCAGCTACCTGTTTATAGCCCTCTAAAGTGAAGATCCGACGCTTTTCCAATGACGCCATGAACAAATTGGCATAACTGGGGGCTACAGGAGACCCCATCGAGGTCCCCTGTAGCTGAAGATAAATATCTTCCCCAAATTTAAAATAATTTTTAGTAAGTACTATGTCAATCAAAGACATTAAGAAATTAATCTGGGCATTGGATAGTGACGGATCATCACTGAGGGCTTCTCTTACTGCAATAAGTCCATCATCCAACGGAATATTAGTATATAGGGACTTGATGTCCAACGTACACAACCAGCAATTCTGAACATCTGTAATTTGTTCCATCAATTGAAGGAATTGATTAGTATCCCTCAATGAATGTACATCTCTAGTTACCAATTTTTGAAGAAAGGAGTCTAGATAGGCGGATATAGGTTCCATAAGGGATCCAATCCCTGAGACGATCGGACGCCCAGGGGGATTGGATACCGATTTATGCACTTTCGGGACTAGATATAGTACAGGTATTCTGGGATGAGTACAAATTAGCATATTTTTTATTTTTTGGGTTATTAATCCCTGTTGCAAAGCATTTTCTAATACATCCTCAATTATTTGTGTATACTCACTAGTAGGATCTATAGTAAAATTTTTGTATACAGTGGAATCTGATAATTGAGTTACAGCTTCCTGTATATATTGGGATTTATTTTGCAAGACAATTGCGCCGCCCTTGTCGGCTTTTTTAATGACTACAGACATATCATCTTTCAGCTGTTTTATGGCGTCTCTCTCCTTTACCGATAGATTTTGCTGCCTATTTAATTTATATCTATCCCACATTTGAGTGACTTCTGTTACCACTAACTGTTGAAAAACTTCTAATGAGGAGTTTTTAATCTCCGGATCAAACTGACTTTTTCTAAACACATTCTTAGATAAATGCATACATTTATTATTTTCTACAAATTGAAAAAACATTTTCATGCGTATGTTTCTACATAACTTATAAAAGTCAACATTGAAATCAGCGTACTTTCCTTCATTGGGACATAGTTAAGTCCTTTGTTTAAGACTGCTACTTGTGCTTCTGTTAGATTTTTCTCTGATATATTCAGCACTAGATTTCCTGACGTTGGTACTATTTTTTGTTCTTTTGTGTTGATTTTTTTCCTTTTTGAGGATCGCGACCAGAGCTGCCTCCAGAGTCCGTTTCGATGTTGCGATTTTTCTTTTCTAAAAAATCAGCTGTTAGCGATTCCTTACGGGTGATAGATCTCAATTGCATCCGTTTATTTTTCTGTGGAGCTTCAGATTCTGTACTAGTGTCGTCTGTATCTGTTTTCTTTGCTTTATCTCTTTTAAAGTGACGTATTTTTTATCTTTCCTCTGCCCAGGTATAGACGCGATTATAAAGGTAGTCCTTTGTGTCCCTTTCAAACTTTTTTATTTTATTTTGAAGCAGTTGGATTTTGAAATTTTCTAGGAGATTATCTTGATCCTGTTTAATTTGGTTATACTGGTCAATCTCAACAGATTTTTGATAATCTTCATCGATGTTGTTGATTTCCACTTTAATTTTTTCTATATTAGTTTGCAGAAATTGTATCGTCAGATACATCAGGTCCATAGAGTAGTTATTGCTGATAGCATACCATTTTTCATGATAGGACTGGTCATCTTGCATGAGTATAGGTTGAAAAGGACTTCTCAAGCCTCTCGGTATTCTTTCGTTTTTCACATATTCAGTGAGGGTGGAAGCATGAGAAACTAGACTTGCTTCTTTCTTCCGCAACTGCTCGAGCTTCCTTGGAAGATTAGTAGGGAGTTCTTTTGTTTGCACCCAATTATATCCAGCCGCCTCGGCTTCTTTCAATATGTTGGCCTTTTGGCTTTCTGTGAAAGTGAAGGTTTCTGCCCGCCTGTCAGTAAGTCTTGCTACTTCGGGATACCCTGTGTCAGTGGAGAGTGGCGCAACGATATATAAATAGAAACTACCAAACTAGTTACAAAAGCAATTCCTTTATACCCTGACATTGTTAGAGATGTTGCCCCTGTGGTCACCGCTTTGCCCCCAAGTTAGTGTAGAGAGGCCGTTCTCTAGCCTGGAAATAATGAGATCAGATGTGAGGTCATGTATGCAGGATCTGATGGAGGCAATACTATTTCTCAGAACAAATTCAGAGACTCCTCAAATGTTCCTGCAGTGTTTTGCATATTTACCATTTTTTGGTGTTCTAAAGTCATATCCAATAAATATATTTTACACTGACAAGCAAAATGGTAACAATGTTTTAAACTTTTGAGACTTACAGGCTCCATATCTCTCCATCCACTACAGCTTTGTACATGAGGCTACTGTAATTTTATATACAGTCATCTTACCGATCTACATAAATTTGACTTGCAAGTATTTAGCATCTGCTTAGTTCTGCAGATTCTTTCCTGTAACTGCATTGTTACTGTTTTGCTCCTAAAAATCAAAATGTTAATTTGTATTATTTTGTTAGTATTTGGTAAATCCACCTTTTGGTTTTCAATACTGCCTGAATCCTTCTGGACTCTTCTACACATTCCCAATGTTGGTGCAGACTGGACTTGGATACAAATACAGCTTTTTCTTCAACTCTACCCACAAGTGTTCAAAACATTGTTACTCTTTTGCTTGTGTCTGTTCTACCTAAATATCTTGATTATTGTATCATAAAGTGATAAACAGCCTGATGTTACCATTTTACTACAGTAAAGTTATCACTTAAACATGCGCCGTGTATGAGGGAGTCAGGATTCAGGAGTCGGAGTCAAAGGTTTGGGAAATTGAGGAGTTGGAGTCGGGGCTTTGGCTTGCCGACTCCATAGCCCGGCTAGCAATATGTTATTCACTGAATGAGAAAGAAAACCTCCTTCAAACAGTTACAAAATGGATCACCTCAGTTGACTCTATACTGGAGAAGTACATAGGATAACTGCATCTTCAATATGCAAAGTCAAGTTCACATCAGAGCCCTAGGGGGATAAAGAAAAAAAACAAGCCAATCAAATAGGTAAAATCTCAGTTGTGAGAAATGGTTGTCCAAAAATGTACTGTATTTATCATACAAAAAGAGTAGGCTGAAGGGGATCTGATATTTATGTAAATTACTCAAATCAGACCCTTCATACAACACTTTTTCGTGCAACCATACAAAGTTAAACATGTGGATATTGGTCTATGCCACTTATTTATTTATATGTATAGTATGGTAATTACACCCAGGACCTTCTGCTAGTGGCTGAGATTAGGAATAGCTTTAATTCAGTCATTTAACCCTTTAGTAATGCGGTAAAATCAACAGCAGCATCCAAGTGATTAGAAAATGAGGCTGCAGTCCGTTGCAGCCTCCAACTAAGGAGATTGGTGCTCCTCCTCTTAGACCTGTCCTCTGCCTTTGATACTGTCAACCATTCCCTCCTGCTACAAATCCTCTCCTCCCTCACGGACTTGGCCCTTTCCTGGATCTCCTCGTACCTCTCTGATCGGACATCAGCATCTCTCATTCTCGCTCCACCTCCTCCACCCGGCCTCTCTCTGTTGGTGTCCCACAAGGGTCAGTCCTGGGTCCACTACTCTTCTCTATCTACACTCTTGGCCTCGGTCAGCTCATAGCATCACACGGCTTTCATTACCACCTATATGCAGACGACACCCAACTCTACATCTCTGGCCCAGATGTCACTTCTCTACTCTCCCGGATCCCTGACTGTCTGTCCTCCATTTCCTCCTTCTTCTCCTCACGTCTCCTAAAACTAAACGTGGAGAAAACAGAACTCATCATCTTTCCACCGTCCAACTCTACCCCTGCCCCTGATCTCTCTATTACAGTCAACGGCTCTACACTTTCACCGGTCCCACAAGTCCGCTGTCTTGGGGTAATCCTAGACTCCGCTCTATCTTTCAAACCGCACATCCAAACCCTCGCCTCTGCCTGCCGCCTCCACCTGAAAAACATCTCCTCGCATCCGCTCATTCCTCAACTATAACACCACAAAAATGCTGGTCCATGCCCTTGTCATCTCCCGCCTAGACTACTGCAACATCCTTCTCTGTGGCCTCCCAGCTAGCACCCTCGCTCCCCTCCAATCCATCCTTAACTCTGCTGCCCGTCTTATCCACCTCTCTCCTCGCTACTCCTCTGCCTCTCCCCTCTGCCAATCCCTTCACTGGCTTCCCATTGCCCAGCGAATTCATTTCAAGCTACTAACCATGACATACAAGGCTCTCCATGACCTCTCCCCTCCATACATCTCTGCCCAAATTTCCAGGTATCTCCCCTCACGCAATCTCCGCTCCTCACAGGACCTTCTCCTCTGCTCCCCCCTTATCAGCTCCTCACACAACCGTCTCCAAGACTTCTCTCGTGCTTCCCCCACACTCTGGAACTCACTGCCCCAACACATCAGACTCTCCCCCACTCTCACCAACTTCAAAAGTAACCTGAAAACCCATTTCTTCAGGCTTGCCTACAACCTTCACTAAACTTGTCACAACTTCCCCCCTCATACATGTCTGCCCCCCACCTCCTGTCTCTTTCCACCTCCTTGTTTATTTTAAGACCTCGCGGGTAGGTTCCTCTCTCCCTCTGTCGTTCCAATTTTCATTGTTAATTTATCTTTGTACTAGTTTGACTTATGTATTGTATGTTACCCCTCGATTGTACAGCGCCCTGGAATCAATGGCGCTTTAAAAATAAATAATAATAATAATGATAATTGGGTAGTACTTGGTCATGCTCTTTCAACCAATTTTGGACATTTCTAGCCGTACAACATCTACCTCAGGGAAGACAATCCACATGAGTGTATGTGATCTGAAAGGATTGATTCATACATGGTTGAGTGAGCCCAGAGAATGCCACAAACACATTCCTCAGACTATAATGCTTCCATCATCAGTTGGTGTTCTTGTAGCAATGGTTGCAGGATGTTTGTTCTCCCCTGACATGCCAATGGTGAAGCAGAAAACGTGACTCATCGGAGAAGACAACCCTTTGCCAATCCGTAGTGTTTCAATTCGATACTGCTGTGAATATTAAAGCTTTTTCTCTCAATGCAACTTCCTTATCTGAGATGCACTGACCATCCATAGTAGGAGTCTCTGAACTGTCATTCTAGACACGTTTGGTAGCCCCCTAGTTAATTTTAGTGGTGAGCTGCTGCTCTGTTGGCCTGCCCTCTTGCACCTTTGTTACCTACATTCACCTTTCACATGAATGACACACGGTGCTCAGCAGTTTCCACGACATTTCCACAATGATGCCATTTGTCCACTAACCGCAGCAGCATGTTTCAGAAATAAACTGCTCCCCTAGGCCTGAAAGACAATATCTATCTCTTTCTGCAACTCTGATAAATAACCCCTTTTAGCCATGGGATATGTGTGCAGACTCATTATCACACACCTTATATAGATACCAACTGAACCAACACACGACATGAGACTTCCTGCGGACAACAAAAGTTGTCATCACTGTGACTTGACTGTGTGTGTGTATATATGTATGAAATATTCAAGAAAAAAAGAGGACAACCTCTGCATCAACTGTGTGTAGTAAAAAAAACCAAAAAAACTTTCAAATGTTTTTTGTTAGTGTATATCTTTTATATGTATCACATGCGCTAAATACAAGCACAATTAAACAAATAACATTATTGCTGTTGAAAATGATACTTGGTTGTTGCCTCATTATTAAGGTAAAAAGCAATTTTTTTTAATTTTATTCTACATCGGTTCTGGAGAGGAGTATCCTAAAAATGCTCTTTCATTTGGAGCAGACAATTATCCAAATGTTAGACAGCTCTCTGTCTTGTAAAACCATAGACTGTATTGCATCACACCACCACTATGTATTTAGAACGCTGTACTTTATTGAGCCATTAAATACACAAGACAAAACATATGACCCTGGACACTGGATATGGGAGGGAACAATTATATTTTTAAGTGATATAAAGACTGGAGACAGTTAATAACTGATCATTTAATTTGCAGATCATGATTTGAGGACGTAGGACTGTGTTACGAGAAAAAATTCAAAACTATTTTCAGCCCACGCAATTTATTTTCCATAATAAAAAAAGGGAATAATACCCAAACACTTAAAATAAAGATTAGCAGAAGTTGTATTAACCGTGTGCACACATATTTGGGAATTTCAACTAATGCAAATACTTGTCCAGGATGAACCCTGTAATCCCCTTCCAGTGTGCCAGGTGTTATTTGCTGGAACTGCTCTTCTCTAGGAGCGAGAGATGGAAAACCATGAAGAGGGAGGGATCTCTGTCATCTTTGGAATGGCATCCTTCTAGCGGCTGTAGCCAAACTCATCGGCATCATCGGCCCGGAAGTCTCCATAACGCCACAAATTCAACTACAAAAGAAAAGGTAACAGAAAAAGATGGCATGGGTCTAAAGGAACAGATATACAGGTAAATAAACATACAGGTACGCTTTCAGATCCGAAACAAAAAAGGACAGACAACACTTCTCCTACTAAAAATAATAGAAGGCCAAGCTGTAGTAACAATCCCTACAAAAAACAGACTTAATGCCGAGTTGTACTTTAGCTTTCCCAGAGCCATTGAGAGAAGTATAAAACAGTTGCTTACCCTTGCAGACTTAGCAGACTCCTGAGCATTCAGATACTCCGCAATCTGCAGAAAACAGAGAAGACTCAGATGCTCTGTATTTTACAAGCAAGCACACAATCACGAGGCATAACAGCAGCAATAGCATTGACAAGTTCTCAGTGCATCATATACAGTAAGTAACTCCTTGTGGAGTTTGACAGCAATCTGCTGTGATAGTGGGAATCTGAACATCTATTGAGAAAAGGTTATTGTGTCAGGCATGAGCTTGTGAGGCTCAGTGGAACGTATAAGCCAACACATCCCCTGATTGCAGAGCTACAAGTGAGCCCAACAAAGCTACTGATTACAGAACCTTGTAGGAGACAATTTGGTTTTGCCAACAAAGAAAGCCAAGTACAGACCATGATCTGAAAAACTAAGCTTTTAACCCAAGCTTCTAAAATGTGAGAATGTCCTTCCGTCGGGCAGTAAGCCAAGCTGAGAAGAGCATCGACAAAAACAGGGTTAACCATCGAGTCATATTTTGGGCACCACTCTTATTGGAACTAGAAATCGCTGCAGAGAATTGCTAAAGTACTTGACCAGAACTTCAAATGGTTGCTTATACATTGCTCTGCTACACACATGGTCCTTCTTTTATAACCGTTGGCATCTTAGCAACTTTTTTTCTAGTTCTAGCTTTTCCAGCTTAATTTACAAAAAAGAAAACATTTTGAACAAACGGCAGGAGTGACAAGGAAGAACAGAAATCTGCTCAGTGAGCTACAAACACAGTAATATATTAGGCAAACCAGAAGAGGGAATTTCTGAATAGGATGACATTTTTGTCTGTACATGCCAATTCACATGTTGTGGAGAAGAAAGTAAAGCAATAAAGATACATTCCTCTATTGCTTTTAACTGCAGACATTAACCAAACAAAAATGATTTATCCGGATATCTGCTAGAACACTCAGATGGAGAATAAATTCAACTTTACTTAAAGGGGTTGTCCAGGAATATAATAAATAAAAATACCTGAGTCAATGTTAAAGGGGTTGTCTCACTACATTGATTCATCTCACCTCAGTCCTGTTTTCTTAGTTTCACTTTGAATTCAGGGGCGTGTTTACTGGTGAATACTAGGCTACAGTAGAAGCCAGGTCTGGAGCTATAGCAACCAGTGCTGGCAGCCTATCAGGAGAGATTGAACAGGTCTGTAGCTATAGCGACCTCAGGAGCTGATGAAGACCACACAAGAGGGGATATCTCAGACTAGGTAGGATACTGTTAATGGACATATATTGCAAAGTGACTTGCAATATGATCTTTCATATAAGAAGCAATCCTTGTAGTAAGACAACCCCCTTTAAGTCTTCCTGCAGCAATGATGTGCCATACATAAATATGATCACACTAGCAAACCACAACCCTAGAAGGTATGACTGTTTATTGGCTTCAACAGTCATATGAAAGTACGTGACTTTAAGGCACAGTTCGCACGGCTTATGGCCGACGTAATTGCGGGACGGATTTCGCTCGCCGGCCCATAGACCGTCATAATTCACGGCGCGTACATGCCGTAAATAATTAACATGTCACTTTCTCCCCGCCCCGCGTATTCGCCGAGCGTGGAGAGGAGACTGAATCCATAGTTCTCTATGAGACCTGTGGATTACCGTAATGACTGGGACGGATTTCAGGCGTCCTGCAGCGCAAATACGGCGCGCAGTACGGCTGAAATCAGTGCCCAAATCAGCCGTGTGAACAGCCCCTAAGGCTGCAGGATATATAGTCTAACAGGGACCACCACAGTGGCAGTACTGGATTTGACAGGTGAGCTATAGTAGGTTTGTTATTTTACAACATTTTTCAGGTACTTTCATCCATTTAACTCCAATAAACCAGGCGATTACATCCGATGCCATCTCTCCTCCATGAGCCTCTAACAGATGCCAATTCACCACTTAGCACGGGAGGACTGCAGTCGACAAGTTCTTTGTTTTCTACAATTAGAGGCCTGGGTAGCGATTTACTGGGCAGATTTAGCTGCCATTAGCGTTAATCTTGCCTTTAATAAAGGTGACTTGTTCTAGTGATAAGTATGCATTAGGGTTATGACCCGCAACAATGTGCAGAATGACAACGTGTTCTTAATCAATCAAAACATTTCTTTAGCCATTTCATGGTTTCTTGGCAAGAGATCAGAGCAGAGGACTTTAACTGTGGAAACTAAATGTTTGTTATGCTCTCCATCTGAATGTGGACAAAAACTGAGCCCTGGTAAAATTCTACAACGGAAAGTCCATATAAAGCTACTAAAAAAAAAAAATCACAGCTATACATTTAAAGTAGGGGCAGATGAATTTGCTTTGGTTATTTTTTTGCCATGAAATGTGTAGTTCCATTTTAGAGAATACCCTGTTTCCCCGAAAATAAGACACCCCCGAAAATAAGACATCGTGCATTTTTTTAATGCAATTCAGAGTTTGGCTGCTTATGCTGAGGTTTGTGATGAAATCATTACAGTATATTAATACATGTTGAGGTTTTGTTCAACAATAAATGTGAATTATTGTTCATAGAAAAAAAATACATCCCCTAAAAATAAGTCTTTGCTCGTCTTTTGGAGCAAAAATTAATGTAAGACACTGTCTTATTTTCAGGGAAACCGGGTATGTATGAGACAGGTCACCCATCTAAACATGGATAGGAGTAAAACACAGGCCCTCTGGGTACAAAAGACCTATTCTGTATGAAGTGATGCATGAAGTATGAGAACTTGTCTTCTTCATCATGTCTGTGCTGTTACAGGGGGCTGCACCCAGGTCTTGAACACCATGAATTCTTGCTGTATTGATTTACATTAGTTGGGCACTGGGGCTTACAGTGGTCAATAATTTCAGCTGAATATCAATTAAAATTCCTCCTGTAAATAAGTCCGTTAATGAGCTATCGAGTTGTGTAGGGGGAGGGTAGGGGCAGCTCCAGCTTCTGTCCTGAAATGGTCGCATAATAAATTTTCCAATGCGATGGCACTATAAGGTTACATGGGTAGTTGAATCACGAGTCTGATACAGAGCACAACACTATTAAAGCATTGCCAATCTTCAATGTGGAGAAATCGGTCAGCAAAATTAAAATCTAATGATAATTTACGAGGTGCTTAATACTTCTAAAAGCCTTCTTTGATGTTGCTATGGACAAGCTCAGTATAACGTCAAGCATACAGACATAAAGATGTACTTTCTAAGATTCCTACAGAGTTTACCAGTAAGCTAAGACAACGCTCAACAGCTATAGTCCTTTATGCCTCTATTCTTGCTAGAAAATGGTTTTCCTTGTGTTCTGGATGAGGTTTGTAAATCATATAAACAATATGGTAGAATTACTACTAACAAAACACAAGCGTCTTACAAAATGTTCAGTTGTTACTTCATGTTGAGGGTATAAGTATCCTAGGGTTATACAGATGGCAATAACATACGCTGAAGCACATTGTTCCTGTAAATTGTATTCAGATGCAGGAAAAACTGTACACCGCAGACTAGCAGGCTCTAAAATCCATCGCTAGTCAACAAAAACTCCTGAAATCGCCAATATCTCCCATACATTGATCAGGAATAGCTATAAATCAATAAAGTGAGGGACCAGAGTCTGCAAAGAGCTGGGCATCCTGCCAATGTCTCCATTATGTACACTATCCCTATTCTTCTACTACTAAAAATTGTATCCATGGTAAGGTTTTCAGTGATTGATTGTATACTTTTACTCTCTCCTCCACCAGAGGACAACAAAAATGAAGGGCAGTCAATAGACAAAAATAAAAGGGGGGAAAACTCAACCCCCTACCGGCCAAAAAACTGGTAAATTTAAGTTTCTTTTACCTAGCATCAATGGATCCTGATATCTGTCAGAATAAAAGACATTCTGGACTTTCAGATATAAAAAAGTATGTAAAATGTGACAACGTTGTCTAAGTGAATAGGGGGCAGCCTGTTGTGGTACCCGATCCACACCCCTCCCTCCCACCATGTGGGTGCCTTTTGGCTGTGCTGGCTATGTTTGTACACCTATTACATGGGCGAGGTGAATTGGATGCCTTATATAGTACAAGTGATCAAATGTTTAAAATATTAGGGTATGTTCACACGGCGTCTTGCATCCGTGTGAACATACGCTTTCCAGATGCGTCTCTGGGACTGACAGAATGGACCCAGAGACACATCTAACAATAAGTAGTGACTTTATCACTGCCCGCAATGAGGAACACGCAGCGGCGTTCACATGAGAGATCGCCGCTGCGTGTTTACATCGCGCCTGTCAGGTCCGTCTTTCAAAAAATTGCATGTCAATTCTTTGAAAGACGGACCAGACAGGCGCATCTGAAAAGCGTATGTTCACACGGATGCAAGACGCCGTGTGAACGTACCCTTACAAACACTCCCGTTTTATCATTATACAAATAAAACCAATACAATTATACATAGTTGGTATTGTGGCATCTCAAAGTGTACTTGATTAACAATTATGATTTATTCCATACAGTGAACATCGTAAAAGAAAAAAATTCCCAACTTTAAAATTGTGTTTTAGTCATTTTGCTTTTCCAGAAAATTGGAACTGAAAGTGATCAAGCTGCACGTATCCCCAAATATTTCCAAAAAAATCTACACTACAGCCTGCAAAAAACAAAACAAAAAACAAAACAAAACAAAAAAAAAAAAACAGGCTCTCACTCCGGTCTCTAGATTGAAAACCAATAAGGTTATTAGTTGCTGAAAATGGTGCAAATTTAAAAATAGAAAAAGTTTTGATTTAAGGCCATGTTCACACGGCTTATTTGGGCGCGGATTGGAGCCGTACTGCGCGCCGGATTTGCTCTGCAGTACGGCTCCAATCTGTACCAGTAACTACGGTAATCCACTTCTCTTATAGAGAACTATGGATTCCGTCTCTCCTCCCCGCTTTTCGAATCCGCCTCGGGTGTAGAAAGTGACAGGCACATTATTTAATAATACATAATGCATTGTCCATGGGGCCGGCGGGCAGCTCCCCCGCCGCGCCCCCTCCCCACCCCTTATTCAAGCCGTATTGTGGGCGGGATCCTTCCCGCAATTACGGCTTGAATAAGCCGTGTGAACACGGCCTAAAAGTACTAAAACAAAATGAAAACGCTACAAATGTGGCATCAACGCAATTGTACCGACCTGCAGAATACATATAACATGTGATTTTTTTCATGTTACTCTCCACATAGATTTTTTTTGGGGGGGGAAGGAGAGAAGGGGGTGTTCCCAGTACATTGTATGGTACAGTCAATGGCACATGTTTGGCAAAAAAAAAAAAAAAAAGCTTTCATCCAGGTATGTAGATGAGTATTTTCACTCGGCGTATTGCAGCACGTACTGTACGTGGCACAATACGCTAGGTATTGTAGAAGTACGTTCCGGCCGGCCACATTCACTATCATTATCAACAGTGCATAAGCGCTGAGAAGAAGTGACGGCACTTCTCTCCCCCGGCGTACAATACTCACGTATTGTACTCCGGGGGAGACGGAGTAATTCATAGCTATTACCGTAATTGCGGGGCACATTTCGGCCGTATTGAAGATCAAATATGCACTGAAATGTGCCCTGCCACTACGCCGTGTGAACATACCCTAAGGCAAAAAACAGGAGGGAAAAAAAACCCCAAAATCAACAATGAGAAAATAGCTGCATCATTAAGAGGTTAATAGGTAGTTCTGCATACTAAAACTATTCTATCTTGGTTATCGGATATCAGCCTAGAGGGTTTTTTTTTTTTTTTTAAATAAATTGAACTATTAGCAAGATGTCAAGACCTAAGGAATAAATGTAGTCAGTAATGTCTGATAAAACATTCACTAATTCTACAGTAATAAACCATTGTACTACGACCCTCTGAGATTACTCACCACTTTCTGGAACTGTTTCTCCTTGCGCACCTCCACCATGACCAGCCCTTCCTTCACCAAGCCCAGCCCCACATCGCCCTTGGAATCTGCAAACTGCAGGGTGACATGCGGACAGCCAGAACCTGCATGCTCCACATTCAACAGGCACTGAGTGTTTTGAATATCGCGCACCACGTTATCCACGACGTCAGCACGAGCGTCTTCCTGTAAGGGCCAAGCACAAGTCATTAGCAGCCACAAAGGGCATCAGAACAGAGATAACAACTTACAGGCCAGAATACTCACATCTTGTGGCACTTGGATGAAAGCAAAACAATACTCTATAGCTTGTGCGGGCAGGGTACGAACACTGAAAGAAGTTGGGAGGGTCCCCAGGCGAGCAGAGGGCACGGTCTCTCTCTGCAAAGACAGAACAATGTGACAGGTGAAATACTCTGATAAAAGCAATTCATCTCACAACCCAAAAAAAATAAAGAAATGCGGAAAACTAGATTAAAAAATCGGGAATAATAGGGGGGGAAGCTGACACCCATCAGTGTGCCACCCCAAAAACCCGGACATTTGTATAGAGACAGTAAAACCCTACAAGCATGCATATTTTAAGGGGGTTTCAACGAAGGGGGTTTTTCCTGGCCCCAATGCAGGGTGGGGGCGGGTTTCCGGCAGTGGGAGATGGAAAAAGTTTCAAGAACAAAAATACATGTTAGCTGAGGGGCAATCTGGGGGCTGGAGTGGTATCTTTGCTGCAAGTTCATAGCTGCCCTGCTGAGCAGCCTGCGGCCTGCGCCTGCCCCTAGTAAGGAGGGGGAACAAATAGCTCTGTTGACTATGTGAGAAAGAGAGACAGTTTAGAAACCCCTTTTTTTTAAAAGGATAAACTGTAAAGGGGATCTTTAAGTGGGGGCCCTGGGTTTCGGAAAAGATACACAAGAAAAAATTTTTATTGTGACGAAAAAACCCAAAGCTCGAGTGTTAAAAAAAAAACAAATTTCTGCGGTAAGAGCTTGGACTGAAAGGATTAACCCAATGCTGCAAACTTCAGGGCACGGTAAAATGGATCAAAGCAACCCAATCATGTTAAATTTTTATAAAGCATCCTGCACTATGTGAAATATTGTCTTTAATGACAGAAGGGACACAACATTGGGAGATTTTATCACTTGGATTTATTTTATCAGTACAATGCAAATTAAACAATAAACACAGGCATTTTCCCGATTACGGGAAAGGGGTAGGGACTGTAAGGGTTTATTCTTAAATTGAATTTGTATGTAAGTCGGGAAAAAGGTATATTTATTAACTGTAACAGGGTTTAGGCGGGAAGGGTTTTTACATTTGTTTTGTGCCTGTGCCCCCTATTTTGGTTTTTTTCACCGTATGGCTGGTGTGGCATGCTGGAAATTGTAGTTTTCCCCAGTTCCCATCTTTCTGTGGGGGAAAAAAGGGGAATTTTAAAAAAAGTTCCAGCATGCCCCATAAGTCCTGTTTGTAACTAGGGGGAAGGGGTGGTGCAAGCCGGGAAAAGTTGTAAGTCGGGGGCTGCCTTAAAGGGCTTCTTAACGTCAAACACAAAGGGGTTTAAAAGCTCTCAAAGGTAGACAAATAACGCCAGTTTTCAACCTGCTTTTAAGGTTTTTTTTAAAAACGGGGGGAAAGGGTTGGAATGACAACTCTTAGGGGGCCCCTTTTTATAGATTTTACAAACATAAACCCAGACAGCTGGGGCAATGACAAAAGGGAAAAGGAAAAAAAAATATACCGTCTAGCTATATGTAGGAAAAAAGCAGTGTCCCGAACCCCATCTAAGCACGTATTTAAAATTCGTAGCATGGAATTTTTCCGGTTTTTTGTGACAACAAACTAAAATTTTACAAAATTTTTATGTACAGTACAGTTCAATTTGGGATTCACTCAGCTTCCTGAAAACAACCCCTAGCTATGCAGGATTGTGCATTGGCCCGATGCGCAGTGTTGGGTTTTAAAAAAGCCTGAATTTGAATGAAAAGTGCGTTTAAATTTTTACGGAGCTGGGTTTGTGTCTTGTCAGCTACGTTGTATGGTTAAAAACTATACATGTCAGAAAGTAGTTTGGTGCCGAGTCTGTCTTTTCAAAAAAGCATTGAATTTTATTGGGAGAGAAGAAAATTTCAATTTCGAAAAACAAGTGTCTTTTTTTTTGTGTAGCTGGGAAAACACTGCTGTCTGGTAGACTCAACCCTGCCACTTTTCCCTGGGAAAAGATTTTAAAAATCAAGAAAATGCATATAATAAAGACATATCGCAGTTCTGTGGTGTTTTGGGCATAGCTTGTCTGTTGCAGGATGCAAAGGAGTGAAATTGTCTTTATTAACAAGCAGCTCCTTTCAGTTTCCTAAATTGTTTGGAAAGGTGTCACAACATTTGCCTGTAACACCTTTCCAAACAATTTAGGAAATTGAAAAGAGCTTACTGCTATTGAATCCCATGCAATAACCTACTTAGAAGTCCAAACAACCACAGCACCTGGAAAAACTTTACAACTGAAGAGAGGGGAAGGGGTGGTAAAAGGTCATATATTAGTTTTCATATATTAAAACACCACAAGCTCCGCAGGGGAATAACCTTTCTTGAACTTAAACTATACAACTCTCCTCCAACCTTAGAGTCCTCCAAGATTTCACACCCAAAATTTCAAATTTAAAAAGTCAGTCCCCCTGTCTCCTTCACCCACCTTTTTTTGAATTGAGTAAAAAAAACCTTTTTAGGCTAGGTTCCCTAAAAGGGGTTAAAAAGCCCGGGCAAAAATTAAAGCCCCGCAATTACGCCCCTGTGGAGGGGGGGCCCCTTTTTCTTCATTACCGTGGGGGCATCTACCCGCTGGTAATTCACTTTTCAATTATCACCACCCTGACGTATTGGGCCCAGCAGGGGGAAAGGGGAAAGTAATCCCCTATTTTTCTATGAGAACTTTTGGGTTAAGTAAAAGAATTTTGGGGCGTATTCCCGCCTTTAATTTTTCGCAAATCCCGGGGCGTAATTTAAAGGGCTGAAATTTCGCCAAAATTTTAAGCCATGGAACTTAGCCTTTTTGTTTCAAGTCTGGTGTTTCTGGATGATGATAATAATTTCAAAAAGGGGTCTTCCCCCTCTTAGTAAAATTTTAAATTTTATCTTGGCGAAAACCTCATTCCAAAACCCGAATCCCCCCTTTTAATCTTTCCACACTGGACGTGAGTTGCATTGTTTTGGGTATTTTACATGGTGTTTTCGGCGCGTATAGTACGTGCCGCAACACGCCCGGTGCTTTTTATCAGCGGTATTTCCCAAAAAATTGGGGGGGCCGGAAAACCCGCCGGCACCCATTGACATTTCATTGTAAACAGCACGTTTAAACGCCGGCAAACAATAGGGCATGTCAAATCTCCCCCTGTGCGTAAAATACAATCGTATGACAGCGCTCTATGACCGCTATGGATTACCGTAATTGCCGTATAACGCGCAATACGCGGCAAAATGCCCGCCAAAATAAGCCGTGTGAAAATACCCTTACAAATTAAAGATCTCAACAATGTCTCCACCCACTCAATGCTTTAGGCTTTCGTGCCTGTGCTAAATGTCCCTTTATAGGCTCCCATCTCCCTTTTTTGCATAAAACCCCAGGAAAAAGGGGGTTTTGGGGTGAACCTTTTCCCAAAAAGTTTTAAAGGGGGTTTTCTCAATTTTTATATTTTTTTTTAAAACATAACAAAATGTATCTTTTATACCCATGCCTTTATAAGAATTGTATGTCCACACCACAAGTAAAATTTACTCGTCGGATTCTTCTGTCGTCCAATACATTTTCAATGAGTGTTTCACATGCTTATTATGTGGATTTATGGTTGTGTTTTTAGTTGTGGTTTACAATCCGAAACAAGTCCCAATAATTTCTATGCGGTTTTGGATGTAGATTAGCATTAAAAACCACCATACAAATATCTTGGGCATGTTTTACACAAGGTTTTTAGCCATCCCCATTGACATCAATAGTCAATTTCCACGTGTTTTTCAACCAAAGAATGAACATGTTCTACGTTCTTTTTTCTGACTGGCAAAAACAAACTACAACGCGTATTTTCTATTTAGGTCAATGGGAATGGTTTAGTTTTGGTTTTAGTCGAATATTTCAGGTCATAATCTACGTTCATAGAAAATGTAATGAAAGTACTTAACAAAAGTGCTTGACTGAGGGAACGATGGTATGCAGAAAAAACCGTATATGTTTTTTTCATATTTAAATCAAAGAAATGGCTGGTGGTGAACTCATAACTTTAAATGTCACAGCTAAGAGAAGAAACGTTAAAGAATTAGTAAAACCCACAATAGTAGAAGGGTCATCAGAGCATTACATAATGATCCAGTCAAAGAGGTTTTAGGACCAAGACATTCCATGAATGGAGCTAATAAATTTAATCTATAAATTTTTAGAGCTCACAGCAAAAGTAACCAAACAGCATGATGGGAAAAATCTGTGTTAAAATTGTATCAGTAGTTTCTCTGCTACATTAAATACATAAAATGTAATTGCTCACATAATTGTTGGGCTCACAGACTGCTCTGGCTAGTGTTAGGAAAGTTCATCTCGCTCAATACTGGGAACGGGTTTGTTTGTTTGCTAACAAACCAGATTTACTCTAATCGGAGAGACAGCCCTACTTCACACTGCAGCACGGAGAAAAGATTCAATCTGAAGGAATATATTAAATTGAGGGCTTTTTATGACTCCTCAGGGACTATGCCGGAAATTTATTTATGTAATATATATTACACAGAGACCTGTGAGATTTAGATCTCCTTCCATGCTTGGAAAGAGCTGGCTTCCTAATCCCTACAGCAGGTTAATGTTTTTGAATACAATATTATCCGCTATTCAGGCGAGGTCACTGGCAGTTATTGCTTGGGTCAGGAGCAAATTCATATAAAACAGCTTCAATGCATTGATGTTTACAAGTGTCACTATAAAGAAATAGAATATCACAACCTCTGATTAAAGCTTTACTAAGGCAGTGACATGTTTAAGGGAGCAGTCCAGGGTGTGTCATGGCAGCTGACCTGCAGAGGAAGACCTCAAAGCTTCTCATGGATGGGAGGGCTTACAGCAATACTATAGTACAGAAGAGGTCAGTTCTACAAAGTCATGTATTATTATCAGAAGATTTCTCTTTAGGATCTAATGTGTTTCCCATTAATAGGTTAATAATAATGATAATAATAATCTTTATTTATATAGCGCCAACATATTCTGCAGCACTTTACAATTTAGCGGGTATAAGTACAGACAAAAAAAAAACCAAACATTACACAGTAAAAAGCTACTTACAGATCAGACACAAGGTGTGAGAGCCCTGCTCCCAAGAACTTACAATCCATTAGGGTGTATGGGTAAGACAAAGGGTGAGAAGTGCTTGGTTTACAATAGTTACATAGTTTGTAACACCGAAAAAGACAGATGCCCATCCAGTTCAGCCTGTTGTGTGAAAGCGTTGATCCAGAGGAATTGTCCTCATTTTAGGGAAAAAATTCCTCCCCAACTGCAATCTGGCAATCAGAATAAATCCTTGGATCAACGACCCTTCTCCAGAATCCTAGTCACTATAACTTGTTATATTATTGCACTCTAGAAATACCGTATATACTCGGTATAAGCTGAGTTTTTCAGCACAAAAAATGTGCTGAAAAATCCGACCTCGGCTTATACGCGAGTCACTGTCGGCACTCGGGTGCTGCGATGGCCCGTGCGCCGAGAGGGACGCTTCAACTATATGCGACTCCTCAGGGAGCGCATATAACTGAATGCCGAGTACCTGACAGTGTCCGGGCACTGCGGTGGCCCAGGCGCTGTCAGCTATCTCTTCCCCTGCATGCGACTCCTCCAGAGCGCATGCAGAAGAGGAGATACCACTGCGCAGAGAGCGAGCGCTCCCTGCACCGCACAGGCAGCGTGTGTCATCACGCTGTGTGCGCGGCCTGATGACATCACCCGCCTGTGCCGAGAAGACGGAGGAGAGTGCCCGGGAGACGGTGTAGCGGGGATTGAGGTAAGTGGTTGTTTTTTTTGTTTTTAAACCCTACCTATACCTGCCTATAGCCTGCCTAGGGGGACCTATACCTGCCTATAGCCTGCCTAGGGGGACCTATACCTGCCTATAGGGACATATACCTGCCTATACAGCCATATTTGCCTATGGGGGACATTAACTGCCTATACCAGCCTATATCTGCCTATGGGGACATTAAACTGCCTATATCTGCCTATGGGGGACATTAAACTGCCTATATCTGCTTGGGACATTAAACTGCCTATACCTGCCTATATGGGGGACATTAAACTGCCTATGTAATTTTATTGGTATCTATTTTTAAAATTCACCAGTAGCCGCTGCATTTTCCACCCTAGGCTTATACTCGAGTCAATAAGCTTTCCCGTTTTTTTGTGGCAAAAGTAGGTACCTCGGCTTATACTCGGGTCAGCTTATACTCGAGTATATACGGTACATCCAGATCCTTTTTGAACTCTGTTAGTGAATTCACCATGACAATTTCCTCTGGCAGAGAGTTCCACAGTCTCACTGCTCTAACAGTAAAGAATCCCTTTCTATGTTTATGTAGAAGCTTTCTTTCCACTAGGCATAGAGGATGCCCCCTTGTTCTAGATACAATCCTGGGTATAAATAGATCTTGGGAGAGATCTCTTTATTGACCTTTAATATATTTATACATATTTATTGTCTTTTCTCTAAATAACCCTAATCTTGCTAATCTTTCTAGATATTGTAATCCACCTAGTCCTTTTATCATTTTTGTTGCCCGCCTTTGTACCTGTTCAAACTCTGGTGCCTAAAACTGTACACAATATTCCATGTGCGTCTAACCAGTGACTTGTATAATGGGAGAATAATGTTCTCATCATGTGCATCTATGCCCCTTTTAATGCACCCCTTCGCCTTGGTAGCTGCTGCCTGACACTGGCTGCTACAATTAAGTTTACTGTCCACTAAGATTCCCAAGTCCTTTTCCATGTCACTTTTTCCCAGCGTTTAACATGTAGTCATAGAATGGATTTTTCCTCCCCAAGTGCATAATCTTGCACTTATCGGTGTTAAACCTCATCTGCCACTTCTCTTCCCAGGCCTCCAACTTATCCAGATCCCTTTGTAATAAAACATTGTCCTCTATTGTATTGATTACTTTACAGAACTTAGTATCATCTGCAAAGATCGATCTTCTACTGTACAACCCATGTGTAAGATCATTAATGAAAATATTAAAAAGGATCGGGCCCACCCCACTAGTAACAGGAATCCAGTCTGAGTATGTACCATTAATCACCACCCTTTGTTTCCTATCACTGAGCCAGTTACTTACACAATGGTCCAGCCATGTTACATAAATAAAGGGTAAATTACATAAAAAGTGGATGAACCTGCCATCCAGACCATACAACTATATATAAGTGCCTGTGAATGCTCAAGTGCAGGATGTGACAAATGTGTGAGACAAAAATTGGGGGGTTTCCTAGCCGATATCTTTTACTACTTTTATAAAGATCTCTAAATGTGACAAGTCAATAAAAGTAGTAATACCTTCCCATTCAACCACTGCTAGAGTTCCGACACCAGTCTCTACCTCATGGCTCATCTCAACATTGGACAGGTGATCAGTACAGCACCACAGTGGTGACCAACAACAGCTAGCGACTGACTGCAGAGGTCACATATACTGTGTGAAATAGGACCAAATACTACAGTGTGTCAGGGGACTCTGAAATCATCAATTCAAGTATAATATTATTTCACATTGATGGTTTCTTTAAAGGGAACCTGTCTGGTAGTTTATGCTGCTGGATCTGAGGGCAGGATGTGATGAAGAGAGAAAAGCGGAGTACTGTGATATATAGGGTTATATGGTTTGGGACAGGATTTCAGAGTAAAAAGCAGAGAAGAAATCAAATAGAAATTAAAGTTACTTGTAACCGACTCTTTTGCTGTGATCTGGTCTCCTTGGGATTATTACCTTATAGGGATTGAGACTATCACATTGAAAACCTACTAATGTTAATTTTGTTTCTTGAAGGAGCAATAGACCTACCTTACCACTTCCCTTTCGTTTCTGTCTTCGTCCTTTTAATGTTGTTAACCTGTTGTATTGCTGCCATTATGTGCTAAAATTTCTAATCCAACGCAATGTAATGCGCCTTAGACAAGTTGAAATGTGCTCTATACGATACTTCTGTGCAGCTTGTGGATGGGAAATATGTTTTTTATTGTATTTCTGTTTAAATGGAAAAAATTGAATAAAGATTCAGTTATATATATTAAAAAAAAAAAAGTTACTTGTAACCTCACCCACATACAGTGATTGAGGGCTTGTTCTGTACAAACACCAATGCAGGGAAAGCTGTCAATCACTGTATGTGGCAAAGGTAAGCATGACTTTCACGGTCTATTAAGGAGTCCAATTAGAATTTTCTCTGCTTATAGCTCCCAATCGTATAAACATATATATATCATACAGCTCAGTTTCTCTCCCTCTATCACATCCTGCTCTCAGATAGGGCAGCACAAACAACCTGATAGGTTCACTGTAAATGGCTTTCCCATTTCAAACATTTATGGCATATTGATAGGATATATCTTACATGTCTGATAGGTGTAGGTCCCTATGTCTGGAACAATGGATAATGCTATAAATGTGGATACTCACATTTCCATAATCAATGTAGAACACATGAACCTTTGAAGGTGACTCAACCTTCTCCACACGAGCACGATACCTGAAAGGACCAACAATAAGTAAATTAATAATAATAATTAACTGAAAAAAAGGACAAGTAGGTACTTGGATGGCAAATATTTCTAGAAGGTACAGGTACCAAACAGTGAATGAACTGAAGTATTGAAATTGCTTCAATAACTGAAAACGGTCCTACTTTGTGGTATATAGCTCTGAGGACTATATTGTTGTCTTAGCATACCTTCCCCCATTTTAAAGCAGTCTGTGGGGCTGTATTTATTTACCTGACCTATAAATCATGAACCCCTCTGCCCCCCCCAACCAGCTAAAGGAGTTCGCGTTTTACAAAACAATCCTAAATTTATAGAAGAGCGAGCCCTTTTTTCCCCTTGCCAGTGAGAACGATATAGAACCTTTCTTGCCCGGTATTACAATAATAATCTATTTGAACAGGCAATGTTTAAGGTGTCTTATGGTGGCGCTGTACAGGGAAACTGAACAACTACTTCCAGTTTTCCCACAGACTGCAGTTAATAATTACATATAATCGGCTTCTTGTCAAAAGCCCGTTCTAACAAGGAGAGATTGTCCTAAGAAAAGGACCCATTTAACCATATTTAGAAAACATGGATCTAGATATACTTAAAGGAAATGTGTCATTAAAAAAATGAGTAATTGTTTAAGTCCCGTTTTAATGTTAAACACATTTTTTTAGGAATTTTTTTTATTTTCATATCACTTTCAATATTTTTTAATGATTCTTAAGTCTCGCAGTTTTCACTTTGGCCACTAGGCCTTGTTTGCACTGCTTTAACAGCAGTCAGAGAGATGCTCAGTCCCATTGACTTCTATAGGAGAGTTTTCTAGTCACGCTCTGTGACCTGGGAAGAAATCAGTGTGCAGGGAGGTGAAAGGGTGAACTGTGACTATCTCCTATTGTGACTGGTAGATCCTGTGTTATCTATTCACACTGGTGTCTCCTTTCAGTTTGACCCTCTTTGTGCTGATAATGAACAGACAACTGAGAATCTTTATGTACAGAACAGGAAGCGTCAGACTATTAGGCTTAGTGGCCAAAGTGAAAACTGCAGGACTTAAGAATTATTAAAAAACTATTGAAAAATATGGAAAAAATTTTTAAAAATATAACCGAAAATTCTTAAAAAATGTGTTTAACATAAAAAAGTGAGAAATAAGAAGTCATTTTTTAAGACACATTCCATTTAAGAAATCAAAGGAAAATCTACCTGCTATAATAAACTGCAGTCATGATGACTCAAGACCATTCAGTTCAGCATAAGGAGACATGAGATAAACAAATCATGCTCACTTAGGGTAAAGACATGGCAGACCCATGGAAATAATGTAGTAACAAGACATATGTAGGGTATGTGATACCAATGTACTAAAAGATGGAGGAAACCAAATTACAGTTATTTCCTAGAAGTCATCTGTTTTTGGAAAATGTGTACAAAATCATAGATTTCTCTACTCATCCGCACTCCACCCCACCCCGCCAAAAAAAGCATAAAAAGATCAACTAGAATCTGGCACGCGTACATGCCGTGTAAAATGTCCTAGGGGTATAAAACTGTGTGGTTAATTAATAGATTGATGTATGCTGTTTAAAGCCAACATAGTGAACAACAGCTATAATTAGAGAATAGATATATCTGGGAATTTGATGTTCCCTTTTAAAAGACAGTTAAATCTGAGACATTGCACAGAGAAAAAAACTAAACTCTAAAGCAACATGCGAATGCTCATTTATCAGGCTGTCTTCTGGTGCTTAATGAGAGCAAGAAAAGTCTCATCAAGAACAGCAGCTCCATCCATTCTGCTGAACAGGAAGATGGTCACTAGCTTTTCATGGGTTACTAGGAATCGCTAATGAAAAATGCTTTAGAAAAACAAAAAACTCACGACATTGATACAAATTAAATGAAATACTGGCACTAAAGCTATTTTAAGAGACATTGAAATAACACTTTACTGACTATATACAGGTATTATGTCTATGTAGAAGGTGCTACCGTATAATGTGACATTTAACATGCGTGCCACAAAAGGGAACCCAACAGCCCTTTTACATCAAACTTTTAAAATCTACATCAACACAAGATATGAAAACTTCCATAAGCCCGGTTCCAGAAGTATCTTGTAGCTGCTCACTCTAGAGTCAAACCTGCATGTTTATATAGCCCGCACTGGAATAGAAACACGGCTGCTGAATGCTTCATTAGGGAGGATGATGACATAGACATTGCAGACAGGATGTCAATCTAAATTACATGTATACAGCACGCCATACACACTAGATAAATAACCCCCCAACATCTGCTGCTGAAAGAAATATGCTCACTTGGTGTGAACGCATTTCGGGAGGAATCAGGGGACATAGGTATTGTTTGAACAGTTGTTCAATACATTACCCCCTCACTGCCCTAGCCCACCAGGTATGCAGCATTAACCCTTCCACTGCTCTCTACCTGGGAACAATACATTACCCCCTCACTGCCCTAGCTCACCAGGTATGCAGCATTAACCCTTCCACTGCTCTCTACCTGGGAGCAATACATTACCCCCTCACTGCCCTAGACCACCAGGTATGCAGCACTAACCCTTCCACTGCTCTCTACCTGGGAACAATACATTAACCCCTCACTGCCCTAGCTCACCAGGTATGCAGCATTAACCCTGCCACTGCTCTCTACCTGGGAGCAATACATTACCCCCTCACTGCCCTAGAACACCAGGTATGCAGCATTAACCCTGCCACTGCTCTCTACCTGGGAGAAATACATTACCCCCTGACTGCTCTAGACCACCATGTATGCAGCATTAACCCTGCCACTGCTCTCTACCTGGGAGCAATACATTACCCCCTCACTGCCCTAGACCACCAGGTATGCAGCATTAACCCTGCCACTGCTCTCTACCTGGGAGCAATAAATTACCCCCTCACTGCCCTAGACCACCATGTATGCAGTATTAACCCTGCCACTGCTCTCTACCTGGGAGCAATAAATTAACCCCCCTCACTGCCCTAGACCTACCAGGTAATCATCCATTAACCCTTGCGTGCCACTGCTCTCTACCTGGGAGCAATAAATTACCCCCTCACTGCCCTAATCCACCAGGAATGCAGCATTAACCCTTCCACTGCTCTCTACCTGGAGCATAATTACACTTAACCTTACTTACGCCTCATTTTTATCTGCCCAAGCCCACCAGGTATGCAGCATTAACCCTTCCACTGCTCTCTACCTGGGAGCAATACATTACCCCCTCACTTCCCTAGACCACCAGGTATGCAGCATTAACCCTTCCACTGCTCTCTACCTGGGAACAATACATTAACCCCTCACTGCCCTAGCCCACCAGGTATGCAGCATTAACCCTGCCACTGCTCTCTACCTGTGAGCAATACATTATCCCCTCACTGCCCTAGACCACCAGGTATGCAGTATTAACCCTTTCACTGCTCTCTACCTGGGAGCAATACATTACCCCCTCACTGCCCTAGACCACCAGGTATGCAGCATTAACCCTGCCACTACTCTCTACCTGGGAGAAATACATTACCCCCTCATTGCCCTACACCGCCAAAGGTCAGGTGTACAATGTGCGTTATTTCGGGGATACAGTATGTAACAACTTAGTTCAAGGGAGTATGGTGTGTGATATAATTAATATCAGGGGACAGAGTGTGTAATATCAATTACAGGGGCTACATCGTGTGAATTTCAGAGGGTGTAGTGTGTGATAATATATTTTAGGTGTGATAGAATTAATTTTGTGGGGTACTATGTGTAGAATGATAAATTCCTAAGGGTAGGCACAGAGTAATATAAACTTTAGAGGGCACAATGTGTAATATAATTAATTTCAGTGAGTACAGTATGTGATCTAATTCCTGCCACATAGAATTTTTTTGCTCTTCATTTTTTTCCTCGCCGTTTCCCAACAGCCATAACTTTATTTTCCCATCTACATGTGGTTGCTTTTTGCAGGACAAGATGTACTTTTTAATGGTGCCATTGACTGTACCATAGCATGTACTGGGAAACTGAAAAAAAAATTCCAAGTGGGGTATAGTCTGAAAAAAACACCTTGTGCCAATTTTGCAGGGTTTTGTTTTTGTGGTGTATACTCTCTCAACTAAATTATGTGTTATTTGTATTCTGCAGTTTGGTATAATTCAGATAATATCGAATATGTAACATTTTTGTTATGTTTGAATACTTCTAAAATAAATAAAACCGTTCTCATCTCTCTTAGTTTTGGGTACCATTTGTGACTCTCTAATAACTTGTTACTCCAATTTTTGGGGGATTTGAAACGACCAAAAAAAACTCAGCAATTTTGGTGTTTCGAATTGTCTTTCTTCTATGGTGTTCCGCATACAGGATAAATTATGTTATATTTTAATAGGTCGTACTTTTATGGACACAGCAGTATCAATTATGTGTAACCTTTTAGATTTAAAATACCAAAAAGGAGGTGATTTAAACGTTTAATTTTTTTTTTTTTTATAATTCTAACTTTTTTTTTTTTTACACTTATACTAGCAGTTCCACCCATCTGCATTACATAAATAATGCAGAGGGGTATACAAAGATGGTGGTTCTAATACTTCCTGCCTGGGGCAGGAAGTCATAGAAGCGTTAACATTTTAAGATTTTTACATATTTAAGAAGTGCAGTGACCGTGGGGGCAAATAAAGCAAAATCTGCTGCACTGTACTACTCTATTTTTTTTGCTATAGAGAAGCAGGAATGAGGTTGGTACAGTATGTGGGATGCTTGGGTTTGAGTGTAAGGGCTGCTTGTAGTCCCAGTCCGGTCCTGATGCCATATAGACATTAAAGAGAACCTGTCACATTGTTTTTGCCCCCCTGGCTGAGGACAGAACAAGCTAGTGTCAGACCTGCTGTTTCCAACGCTGTGTCCCTTATTCTGTAAGGTGCTGTAGTTTTTGTGTAGTTAATGCTCAAATCTGCAGTTTTCAGCCAAAAGAGTCATTCGAAGAGTCATTCAGAGAGTAATTTTTTTTTCAAACCCCGCCCATCTGAGGCTAGCCCCGCCCACCTCAACTGACAAACCTATTGCTTTGAATAGGTAGAAACATGTGAATTACTGTCAGTGGGCGGAGCCAGCCTTTGGTGGGTGGAGCTAACACCTACTCATGAATAAGGTTTGAGGGGTAAATGCTCTAAAACTGCTGCATCTTACAGAATAAGGGGCACAGCGCTGGAAACAGCAGGTCTGACACTAGCTTGTGCTGCCCTCAGCAAGAGGGGCATAACCTATGTGACAGGTTCCCTTTAATGTCCATGCATTATACCGTATTTGCTTGACATTTACAGTACTTCATACTAAGGTAATGCCAGAAATATTTGTATCCAAGAATTCTAAACCTATATGAACAACATTTTAGACTGAATTGCCAAACTTGCAGAAAATACATTTCCTTGTAGTATTGGCAATTGATCTTCATCTCTAGGAGGTTTTCTTGCCTTCTGCAGGACCAACATGGCAGGAATATAGATTGACTTGATGGACCTGTGTCTTTCTTTAGCCTTTTCATCTAAGTATATAAAGTAAAATATGAAGGCCGGGGAGAACCAACTACATCGAGTCATATTTCATAGCAGCAGCACTGTTTCCAGACTAGTAAATTGGAGATATCGGGCTTAGTTGTAGCAGACAGAATTGGCTACTTAAATTATTCTATAAGAATAGACCTATGGAGAACTAAATCTACTGGCTATTAATGAGCTGCTACATGGTGTATTACACTGTGGACTAGATATCCTGACAGTGCAGGCAAGCAGCATCTGTATGTCTTAAGGGATCAGCAACAGTGTGTCCCTCATCCATCTCCCACACTGCTGAGCCAGAATGTGTGCAGGGATATTGAAGAAAGCTTCCTCATTATTAATGACTTGTATCCTCACAATGACCGCACAGAACTGCAGACATAGGTTTGGGAGGTGGAGAGGAGTGTAGTCTCTTATCACCAGAGCTTTCTTAACCTGTCTCACCTACTCGTATTTAATAGCAAAGTTTTGGATCCAAATAAAAGGCGAGAGTTGGAATCACTACTTTATTGTACATTGCTCTCCACTTATAGTAAAGGTACTTTACATTGGTTGCACATGTCTGCTAACTATTCTGTGCTCTGTGATAAACCAAGATTATCTGTAATCAGAGCACAGAGTGAACCTAGAAATGCAACCTTTCTGTACATCTTAAATGTATTCATGGCTTAAGGCTAATACCTAATAAACACAGAATACAGCATGGCAGGCCTTTGGGGACTTAAACTTAACCATCAGGTTTTGGCCAAAAACTCTAATACACACTGGAGTCTACACATACAGTGGGGTATCAAGAACTAATAATAACTAAAAACAATTCTACAGATTACTTACAGGGGTTGGCCGGGTTCTGAAACCTATTTTTAAACTTCCTACTAGTACATCAGGCAGGGCCACTCCTCCCATCCCCTATTAACATGTCACGCTACGTTACAACAGATCACATCAGCATTGACCAGGTCCTGACCCTGCTTGCACATTTTTATATTCTTTACTACATGCAGGTTCGATAGCTCTAACACCTTCTTGTTCACCCTTCCAATTTTTTTTTCCTTTTTTTGGAATGTGTTATTTTTATGTAATTTTACATTATTTTTTTTTTTTTTTTTAATAATACAAGCAGTCCCTGGCTTGCAATAGGTTCTGAATGTTTGTTCTTAAGTTGAATTTGGATGAAAGTCAGAACTTGTACATTTTTTTAGACAAATTTTTATTATATACATGGCTTTCTTTTTTGGTTAGGTCTGTCGGTGCGTGCGCAAGCAGCTGCCGTATATAGCATGCAGCCCCATTAAAGGCGCGTATGAGAATCACAGCTGAGACTGGAAGGATGCGACATATGTATTTTTGGACTTACATTTCCATTGTGCATTCTACACCCATACTACTAAATTAATCAGACTACTACATGTATTTACCAATAGGAGGGAAGCAAGGTAATCTATGTGTGGGTTTAAAAAAAAATATACCACTGGCCGGTGTCGAGTACATGTTCTAATTGTATGGGTGCAAAGTCTACAAGCTGGGACATGTAGCTCCTTGGCAGCTGCTGTGATACTAAAAAGTACCTGCATGGCATGGCACAATAGGTATCTCAAAGTTATATATATATAATAATATATAATATATATATAATATATATATATATAAATATATATATATATAATATATAATATATATACACACACACTCACCGGCCACTTTATTAGGTACACCATGCTAGTAACGGGTTGGAAACCCCCCTTTTGCCTTCAGAACTGCCTCAATTCTTCGTGGCATAGATTCAACAAGGTGCTGAAGCATTCCTCATGTTCAAGAAACCAGTCCCGAGATGATTCCAGCTTTATGACATGGCGCATTATCCTGCTGAAAAGTAGCCATCAGATGTTGGGTACATTGTGGTCATAAAGGGATGGACATGGTCAGCAACAATACTCAGGTAGGTTGTGGCGTTGCAACGATGCTCAATTGGTACCAAGGGGCCCAAAGAGTGCCAAGAAAATATTCCCCACACCATGACACCACCACCACCAGCCTGAACCGTTGATACAAGGCAGGATGGATCCATGCTTTCATGTTGTTGACGCCAAATTCTGACCCTACCATCCGAATGTCGCAGCAGAAATCGAGACTCATCAGACCAGGCAACGTTTTTTCCAATCTTCTACTGTCCAATTTCGATGAGCTTGGGCAAATTGGAGCCTCAGTTTCCTGTTCTTAGCTGAAAGGAGTGGCACCCGGTGGTCTTCTGCTGCTGTAGCCCATCTGCCTCAAAGTTCGCCGTACTGTGCGTTCAGAGATGCTCTTCTGCCTACCTTTGTTGTAACGGGTGGCTATTTGAGTCCCTGTTGCCTTTCTATCAGCTTGAACCAGTCTGCCCTTCTCCTTTGACCTCTGGCATCAACAAGGCATTTCCGCCCACAGGACTGCCACTCACTGGATGTTTTTCTTTTTTTCGGTCCATTTTCTGTAAACCCTAGAGATGGTTGTGCGGGAAAATCCCAGGAGATCAGCAGTTTCTGAAATACTCAGACCAGCCCTTCTGGCACCAACAACCATGCCTCGTTCAAAGGCACTCAATCACCTTTCTTCCCCATACTGATGCTCGGTTTGAACTGCAGGAGATTGTCTTGACCATGTCTACATTGCCTAAATGCACTGAGTTTGCCGCCATGTGATGGCTGATTAGAAATTAAAGTGTTAACGAGCATTGGACAGGTGTACCTAATAAAGGCCGGTGATTGTATATATATATATATATATATATATATATATATATATATATATATATACACACACACACACACATCTACAGAGCCTTATCTTGAATGACAGCAAGTGCAGCACACTACGGAACTACTAGTCTCAGTAAGTCGCACTAGCCATGCTTTAAGATATATAGGAGTGTGTATACATTGTGCTCACACACTCCTCTTTCCTGGCTTCTCTGTGGTTGGGGCTGAAAGACCTGATAGACATGAATTATGTGACTGATTTCAGTAAGCTGAAGGACAAACCTCCAGTGTGACAGGGATGTTCCTTGGGTTTAGCGGTGCCCTTACTTCATTCAATGTACTCAGTTGCCCACCCCGCCAGTCCCAAGAAACGGCGGAGTAGTCTATACTATATAACTCTGATCTACACCAGTGTATAGGCATATGTCGGCTACTGGCCACAGTAAAAAAAAAAAAAGTATACTGCATGGTACACAACAGAGACCAAAACGACAATAGATCCATAGAGCCTATGGTTACGTTCAGTGAAATGGGCTTGGAGTTTTCTCAAAGCATACATCAAACATGTTCACCTGAGTGTAGTGTGAACAGAGCCGAGATAAAGCAATGGTGTTTTTTGTGTTTTTTTTTTTTAATTTGTCAAGCTGCAATGTCATTGAATGTCTGCTGACATGTACCCACATACAATCCAAGCTGACTGCTAGGAGTCTCGGGCGTGGGATAGGTTATGATAAGCTTATTCTTGAAGGACTCTTCTAGAAAAGAAAAGTGAACTGTAAAGTGCGAAAAACATGGTAGCATCAACAGGCAATACTAGACTCACAGACATTTTGTTATGTTGTTGTGGATGGGAACAAAAGTGTTATATGTGTGATCCTTTGTGTCTCCATTTTAATATATTAGTTAGGAAGGGAAGATCTCTCCTTAAGGAGAGCACCGAACGAACGGCTTGTAGAGTTTTTATTGTTTTGGGCCTTATTCTCGCCCTCTCATACAATGCAGATGCTAAGTAGAGGGCGAAAAGGCAAAACAAAAACTCTACAAGCCGTTCGTTCGGTGCTCTCCTTAAGAGAGATCTTCCCTTCCTGAGCTACCTGATGCCTCCCACACAGCCAGCCAATATCTTCTCTACTCTGCACTGAAGAGGGACAAAAATCCCGAAACAGCGTTGTCTGTAGATGAGAGATACTGGCTTGGCTAAAAAATCCTTTTTGCTTTCTCAAGACTCGGTGGGTCAAAAGCAAATTGAGGATTTGTTACAACCAACAGAGGGCGCTGTGGGCTTCTCAGCCCCTTTCCCATAATGCCTTGTGATAAATATATTAGTATAACACCACGTATGCCTTTGCACATGGCACGTAAAAGCTGCCTGTAGAACTCTCTTCTCTAATGTGTTTCTAAAATGGCTGCTACATATTATGCTTATAGAGAAAACTGCTATATAATCCAAAATGGAGCCTTTCTCCGGGAACTACACCCAAAATTCTGACATTCCTGAGCTAAAGGGAGTATGTCCCAAATTACAGACTAACAGCTAAGCCCATGTGATGCTCTCTTATCTTACTAACACAAAAGAGTATAAACACCGGTCATTTTGAGAATAAAGACAGAAAGCATATTCAGACCAGCAAAGCATGGTGTGATCTCTCTTTCTCTGTGCTGCACCTTTATATAGCAGGATAATTTGGAGACCCCACTAGGATGTAGAATCCCTTTGAGGTTCCATCCATTTCAATGTGATCTTTGTTACATGTTCTTGAAGTCACATAAAAGGATGTCCAGGCACTAAAGAGATGGCCTGTTGATGGCACTGACAAGCAACTGGAGCTCAAGGTCATTTTATTTGCCACATAAAACATAACATGGAACTTACTGCAATCTTAGTATGTTTGTAAAACACTGGAACGACTGGCCAGGCTACAGACAAGTTGCCTGAACTGTGTCTTTACATATAGCACTGCCGGCATATGATGCACATTTTTATCAACTTATGCACAAATGAAATCCTACAAGTGTCATCTGACTCACCATTCTCCATCCACAAATTTAGCAATACAGTAATCTCCACGACGTGGTGCAAACGACCCCTCCAGTGGGGGATTGCTAGCAATTTCGCTCCTCATGCCCTCCATGAGCTTCTCAAGCTGTGTCCCTGTGGATGAAACACAAACAATGATAGACTTGAGATAAAAGAAAGACTACATGTTTACACTGTACAGTAAATACACAGATATTAAAGGTAATAAGAGAAAGCTGGGATCGAGATCACAAGTATGAAACATACATGCCCACCAGCAATAGTGCTACTTCTATTATGCTGTGTGATGCCAAGGCCCTTGATAAGGACACAGCACTCAAAATAGATGAAGAAATTCTCAAGCCAAAGGCTCCAGCATACCATTTATTTTCAAGGCAGATATAAAACATCTTCCTTAAAACAGTGACAAGAAAACATTTGGACCTTTACAGAAACTTTTATTTTCTTCTGACATTTATCATAGTGTTCATAAATCTGGCGCAGATTAAAACTGCTTAGTATAACTCTACACCATTTTTAAGTTGGCTTAGTTTATGCCACGAACTGTGCCAAAATTTTGGCACACGGCATCCCACGCCAAACCATACAATCTCTAGATACTGGCTAGAACATATAATAAGTGTGGTATAAAGCATTATTTTTGGCGCACATGCATGCCTTCTTGAGATAACTCACATTGGTTAAGACTTTCATCTACATGTTCCAAGTTTGAGTCGATCATAAAACACATGCGTTATTAAAAACCTCTTGCAATTTATATGCATTTTCAAAAAAAAAAAATCATCATGTGATCCCACGATTGCTAACGAATGTATTTATTGAGCTCTGGTCTCTTAAACTATTGTGTGCATTTTTACTGATAAGAACCTAAAACGAATCCTACGTGGATTACCTCTAATTCCTGTGCTGCACCTGTACTTGCAGTGGTTTCAAGTTGCAAGTACTGGCTTATCATAGCAAGTAGCAGTCCTCTGCTTGTGATTACTGCAGCTCAGCTATGTTGCGTACAAGCAACCTTTCTGTTGCTGGTAATTCACATGTCAATTATCTCCTCCCACGGCGTATTCGCCGAGCAGGGAGAGGAGACGTAATCCATAGTTCTCTATGAGAACTGTGGATTACCATAGTTACTAGGACGTATTCAACCCATAATTTGCGCACTCCGGCGCGTAATTACGGACTGAAATACGTCCAGGATATTGCCGTGTGAACATGGCCTAAGGCTGTATTCACATGTTGCATTTTTCAACTGCATCAAAAACGCAAGCAATAAAAAAAAACCACTCTATTGGACTTTTTAATCCTGTTTTGGAACACAGGAGAAATCTGAATGCATGTGCAACATGTGAGCGCTGCCTTAAGGGCCATTCACACGGCTTATTTTGGGCACAGATTCCAACTGTATTGCGCGCCGTACTGCGCTGCAATACGGCTGGAATCTGTCCCAGCCATTACGGTAATCGACAGTTCTCATAGAGCACTATGGATTCCGTCTCTCTTTGCAGCTCGGCGAATCCGCCGGGCGGGGAGAAATTGACATTTTCGTTATCCCGGCAGGATATGCGCCGTGGATAATGAAAGTCTATGGGGCCGGCGGGCAGCGCCCCCGTCCCGCCCCCTACTCAAGCCGGAATTGAGGGCGAAATCCGTCCCACAATTACGGCGGGAATACGCCGTGTGAACCGGCCCTAAGGCTATGTTCACACGGCTTATTTGCGGGAAGTGATTACGCCCCGCAATTACGATGTCTGGACGGGTGGCCGGCACCTCGCCGGCCCATAGACTATCATTACTAGCGGCGCGTATACGCCGCTAGAAAGTGACATGTCACTTCTCTCCCCACTCGGCATATTGTGCGAGCAGGGAGAGGAGACGTAATCCATAGTTCTCTATGAGAACTGTGGATTACCGTAATGACTGGGATGTATTCCAGCCATAATTCGCACAGTACGGTGCGTAATTACGGACTGAAATACGTCCCATTTTAAGCCGTGTGAACATAGCCCAAGGGTGATGACAGACAATAAAGCATGTCGAGTTTTTAGATTTGTTAATGGCAGAAACACAATGTAATGTTGATGCCATGTTCAGGATTTCTTTACATGTCTGTGTGTGTTGGCCACACAGCTTAAAGGGGTTTTGCCACGATGTAATGTTGACGTGGGATCCTCCAAAATGGGTTTTTAATCACATTTCTAAATATATGTGATTACAAAAATTGCAGTCCGAGAGAGCTACAGCCTTCCTTACATGCCCTTGGTTACTTCAAAGTTTGTATTAGATACAGCCTGACAAGAGCTGCTGGCGGGGCTTGCGCAAAGAGAGCTTCTTATCTGATGAGACTGAGCTGCAGAAGTTTTCAAGGCACCGGGTAGCAATATGTTTTCTATTGTATACAGAATAAACTAGTTGTAGTGTGATTATCTGAGTAGATCCCTGCTTTATCTGATGACAGAGAACATGAAGGAGCTTTCAAGCTGCTGAGGAGAAAAACTGTTGTCTTTTGTATACAGAATCCACAAGTTGCAGTTTGATTATTTCAGTGAACATGTCACATGATCCCTATGCAGCTTTGTGCTCTGGCTGTGTGTCTCTCTCTCTCTTTCAGCTCCATGATTTGTTTACATTAGCTTCTTAGCAGATAAGGCTCCTCCTGGCAAAACCCCTTTAACTAGTTCAGCTGCATGCAGATCTTGAGCTCACTGTTATCTGTTTAGTTCAACTGTGGCTCAGGCAGTAAAGGACAATTTTCTGCAGATCCGTGTAATTGTGACATAAGATACAGCATATAATCAAAAACCACAAATGACCAGAATTGCAAATGGCAATATAAGAGTGTTTTCACACACTGCATTTTTTGGGTGCATTTTTTTTTTGTGCAGAAATGTTCAGCGTTAATTGCTGTGCCTTTCTGCACAAAAAACACATAAAAAACGCAAGTGCTTTTTTGATGCATTTTCCGGATACTTTTTTGGTGCAGAAAGGCACAGCAATTAACGCTGAACATTTCTACACAAAAAAGCATCCAAAAACGTAAAAAGAAAACGCAGCTGCGTGTGAAAGCTCCCTAAGGGTATGTTCACATGGCGTGTTGAATCCGTGTGAACATATGCTTTTAGATACAGATTCGGATCCGTTTGTCGGACCCCAAACACATACCTAATAAATAGCAGTGTGATTTTACATTGCTTTTAACTAGAAACATGCATCGGTGTTCACACGAGTGATCGCTGATGCGTGTCTCACTCTGTCTTCGGATCCATTCAAAGAATTGACATGTCAATTCTTGGTCCAAAAGACGCAACAGGAGCCCTGTAATAAACTATAGGATGCAACCCTGCTGCATCCACACGTATCCAAACACGCCGTGTGAACGCCCCTAATAATTGTATAAATAACAATAATTATATATTAATAAGAAAAAAAAAATTGCAAGTTCTAAAACGCTTTGCTTTACTGTACCATTTTGAGTGCAGAAACTTCATTTGGCATAAGGCACTAAAAATGCAACCATAAAGCAATCAGATCAAGTGTCCTCACCCTTAAAGGGGTTTTGCCACGATGTAATGTTGACGTGGAATCTCCCAAAATAGGGTATTTAATCACTTTTTCTAAATATATGCTGATTACAAGAAATTGGCATTGCTGAGAGAGCTACAAGGCTTCCTTACCCTGCCCTTAGTTAGCCATTAAAAGCATCTATTAGATTACGACCAGACAGCTGCTGGCCGGCTTGTGCAGAGAACACTTCTTATCTGATTAAATGAGCTGAAGAAGCATTCAAGGCTCCGTGTAGAAAAATATATGTCTTTGTATACAGAACCACAAGTAGTAGTTTGATTTATTCTGAGTGAACATATCACACTCAATCCCTTATGCATGGCTCTGTCTCTGGCTGTGTCTCTTGCTCTCTCAAGCTCATTCGTGGCTATATTCCATTTGCTTCTTAGCAGATAAGGCATGTCCTGGCAAAACCCCTTTAAGGGTGCTTTCACACCCTTCGCATTTTTGGCACGTTTTATGTGCAGAAAGGCATAGCAGTTAATGTTGTACATTTCTGCACAAAAAAACTACATTAAAAACGCTCCGTGTGAACGCACCCTAAAAGTCATTACATGTCCAATTAGAAAGGTTGATGGACACATGAGGGTGCCTTAGATTTACCAACTTGTGTTGGTGCACCATTTCAGTATGAGTCCATGTTCTCCACTGCACCAAGTTCAGTGGCGATTTTCTAACTGTTGGAGATGTGGACCTCTGACAACAAGGTCACTTTTAATGCTGAACCCCACTGATCAAACATAAAATTAAAGTCACACTGTAACACCTCGCACATACAACACACAGAAAGAGATCAACCTTGAATTTTTATACACGTGTTTGGCCATGGCTGCTGCTCACTTGACAAGATGACGCTTTTAGTGACAGTGAGGTCCTAATTAGAGCTTGGTGTTAGCTTTTATATGAAATACAACTGCAATACTGAAATCTTCTAGTATATTTCATAAGGTCAATGCTTTACGACACTAAATAGCATCATCATCCTACATATATTAAGCTAGTAAGTAGCGTATAAATATTATTTATTGGTATCACAGTACTTCATCTACAATTTACAAATAAATATAGATAACAGCTTCTCCTTGTGCGCCATTTGCAATGATTTAGTGTGAAATAAAAGGTGGAATCTGGTAATGCTGTAAGATTTGACACTTTGAAGCCATTATCTGTGGTGGCTGATATTCTGCATTACCTGTCCTTGCGTTACCCTGATAACAGGCATTCTTCACTGGCTGTCAACTGTCGAGCATCTCTCCACTGGTGGCTCATTAAGGCTGGATATTGACTGCTCGTCCTGACACAAACTGCTGTGTTTATCATACAGACTGTGGGGGGGCAGTTTAATGTGAATGCTGACAGCAGCATGTAGGGGTCAGAATCACAGACCAAGCTCAGGTTCCCGAGATAGGACATTGTCTGGCAATATGAGCTGGTTTCCTTCAATTCTCGACAACCTTCTGGCTCCTGCAGCGTTCCAGTTAAAGGGGTTGTCTCACTACAAGGATTGCTTTTTATGTTACAGGGGTTGTCTCACTACAATTGATTGGCTTCTTAAAGTTACAGATTCTCAAAAACAAGTCACTTTGCAATCATATGCCATTAACAGTGGTCCTACCTATTCCTAGATATCCCCTCTGTAAATGGGCAGAATGCAGCACCTCAGGTCACTTATAGCTACAGACCACTGTTTGATTCTATCCTGATAGGCTGCCACACTGGTGCTATAGCTACAGACCTGGCTTCTAACTGCATTCTAGAAAAGCCAGTAAACACGCACATCGATTTCAAAATGAAACCAAGAAGAAGGACTGAGGTAGAATCAAATCAATGTATTAGAACAACCCCTTTTATAGCATCTGGCCAGAAAAAAAAGCCACTTTGCAATATGTGTCCATTAACAGTGTCCTACATATTCCTAGATATCCCCTCTTGCATGGGTCATCAGCATCTCAGGTTGCTATAGCCACAGACCTGTTCAATCTCTCCTGATATAGCAACACACCTGGTGTCCTCAGCAGCTCGTCACTGCAGGCCAGTATTAGCCAGTAAACAATGAATTCAAACATGAAACCGAGAAAACAAGACTGAGGTCAGATGAATTGATGTAGTGAGAGAACCCTTTTAAAGCACACCTACATAGTGCAATCAGGTAATTTGTTCCAATCTGCATCCCCAGGTAATAGCCAAAGCCTGTATTCAGGAGAGGCTTGTTGTACACAAGCAAGAACTAAATAATGGCTCACCTTTCTCGACTGCATAAGTTGGAAGAGACCTACACAAAGTGATGGGGGTTTAGTTGACAAACTCAGACCAAACACATTCAGCTGACCGTAAGGGCATATAGCACCATGTGAAAGGTCCATTACTTGTGATCTGCACCCGCCATGTGCTTCTGCAGACACAGATAACATTGAGCTTCTCTCATCTTTTCAATAGACAGCAAAAAAAGAACCATCAGAGAGCGCTTGCAGCAGGGACACTTGTGTATTAATATGAGGATTTAATTAGGTGATAACAAGAAGAGGGACTGGAGCGTAATCGGTGCAGGTGCAAAGTAACACTGGCTACAGAACAATGGCGGGACTTGCTGTGCTTTGTATGATACGATACAACAGTACGCACACCTGTGGATCCATCCGGGACAGCTTCACAATGTACAACCATGGATACGTTTCAACCTTTTGCCAAAGCAGTAGCGCTTACTACAGACAAACATGATAAAAGACCGATTTTCTAGCCATATATAGTCACATTCACTGCAAGCCTCCTGTCATTCAGCACTGCTCATGTATTTACAGATGAATCAAGTTGCTGGAAATGAAACAGAACATGAGCTGTAATGGACAACAATGCTACCGTAAAGCCTGAAAAGAAATACCCACCAAGGGGCCATATTACAGAGTCTAAGCTGCCTCTTCTGATTGGGCTTAGTACATCAAACCTTGATGAAGTTTACAGACAATGCTTTGGAATTGAATAGAAAGAAACGGGAACTTATAGAAAAAAAAAACCAAAAAAAATCAAAGAAATGTGTACGTGTTCATTCTGTATGCTGTCAAGTACTGAGAAAACGGGCTACAAACGCCCATGGTAACCAGCTGGTACCAAAAGTGAATAGTTCTATTAGTGACTTGAAACCTCTCATTTTGTGTTACTTAAAGGGGTTGTCCATTTCATATGAAAATCTAATAGGCAGCTGCCTGGGGGCCAGTGTAATAAAATAAAAATAATAAAAAAGCTTTTACTCCCCTTTCTCCAGTCCCCGGTTCCAGTGATGGGTCTCTCTGGTCTTCTGTTTTCTTTCTTGTACTTCTGACCGGGGACGTCACTACTGCAGCTGATTGGCTGCAGTGGTCATGTCTCTCTACTTACATTACTATTTGGAACTGTTCACGTCCTAATTTGTGATGTAAATGAGTGGCATGCACTGGGGATGTCTCCATTAGGAAGTACAATTAATACAGATGACGTGCAGCATTGGAACCAATGATTAGAGGAAGGCGAGTATACTCGCCCCCAAAGAGCCGCCTGTTAGATTTTCTTACGAAGTGGACAACCCCTTTAAGTAACACGGAATAAGAAATCGCCAGTCATGAACTGAAATACTTGCAAAAGATTTTCTTACAAAGATGACAACTTCTTTAAAGAGTTATATAACGATTGCTGATGTTTTGCACAGAAACAGTGCCACACATGTCCATGAGTTGTGCCTTGCATTGCAGCTGAGCTCCACGGACATAAATTAGGGTGAACGGCAATAGCGCACACAACCAGGTGTGGTGTTGGACTCTTTTTAACCTCTTAGGCTACACTGGACCGCGGTTTTTGTCACGTTTTGCGCAAAAACCGCGGTCATTTCTTATTTTTTTTTAAACCTCGCCCATACAATTGTATTGTATGGGAAAACGCAAAGAAAACTAAATGCGACGGTGTATTATACAACCCTCCTGCGCTGAAAAACGAGCAGAGAAAAGACGATTGTGGAGACTACAGCTCGTCTTTTCTATTGCCACCTATGGGGCCGCAGGAACGATCATATCTTGGGCACTTTTAAAAAACTAAAAGCGCTGAAGATACGATCGTAATCCTGTGCAGTGGAGACACAGCCTTAAACACAAAACGTTTTTTTTTGGTTCGACACGTTAAGTTTTTCCCTTCTCGCCTTCCAAAAGCCGTAACTTTATTTTTCCCTCTACATAGACATATGAGGGCTTCTAGTTTGTGGGACAAAATGTACTTTCTAACAGTGTAATTTACCCTACTATGGACTATACTGAGAAACCGCCAGTATTCTAAGTGGGGCGAAACGTGAACAAAATTGTACTTGCGCCATGTTTGCAGGAGTTTTGCTTGTACAACGTTCACTCTTCGGTATAAATGTGTTAACTGTATTTAGCAATTTTGGAGTTTGGAATTTTTCTTCTAAGATGTTCAGCCCACGGGACAATTAATATTGTATCGTAATAGATCAGACCTTTGCGGACGTGGCAATACCAAATATGCGGAACTTTTATTATTTTTATTTGTACAATGCAGTAGGGTGAACAAATATGGCGGTCTCACCACTTCCTCTCTGGGGCAGGTAGCTTTTGTTTGCAGATAAGCATTTTTTTTTTTTTTTACTCCTCGGAGCACTTGTAGTTTTGTTTACAAAATATTAAATCTCCTGCACATACTTAACATTGTAATGTCTCAGCTAGTTATAGGGGAGCTAAATATGCTAATCACTGCTATTGAACCACCCACAGCCTGACAAAGAGAGTGAGTGTAAAGCTGCTTGTGAAACAGCAGGGTGAGAAAACCCCTTTAACACTGCATCTGTATGGCAGCATTTCCCAAAGGCAACAGGTGTTCCCTTTACAGATACGAAATAACATTTCTGGAGACCCCAATTTATCCAGAATGGTCTTTCCACGAGAAGAGAAGGTTCTTGCCTCTTATCACACGTGGCGAGGCAGGCAGTCCTTGTTAAAGGGTAATTAAATGGGAAAGGTCTTGTTTTCTATGGTTGATCAGACAATAGCAGTGAGAGTACAGCAGTGATCTATATGAGGATTGCCTATGATTATTTCTTCCGTCCTTACAATGCTTGGTCAGCTAGAAAGTCATTCCACCTTGGTTCTTCTCACCTCACTGGTCTTACCCTTCATTAAACACAATGAGGGTTGCTGTGGCAACGTGGATAAAATAAAAAATCTCAGCAAGCGCTCTTCCTGCTGACCCAGCAAAATCTGGAGCCGTGCACTCAACAAATACAAAGGAGACTGCTAAAAGCTCAGACAGATTTCAGAAGAAAAATCCAGTAGTAGCCAATTAATATAGTCAAGTCATATTAATATGACCACTTCCTACTTTAAATGCTGGCAGTGCATAGCTCATGAAGGAAGTCACGTGTCGTGAGCTGGCATGGTGGATATAGGTGGTGTGTGATAGGCTGTCTGCACACATGGGATGTGTGTGAATACAGCCTACCACACACCACCTATATCCACCATGCCGGCTACTACGGGACAATTTATCAGAGTTGCAGAAAGATGATTTTTTGCTTTATTTCAAGGGTGGCAGTAATCCTGAAACTGCAGTTTGTGAACTGTTCGCTTGCTGCTGTGATAAAAGTGTATCATGAATGGCACCGGCTACCAAACCAAAGTGTCCAAGGACAAACCAAAATGTTACAGTGGAGCAGCTCACTGCCACTACCAGACATGTGTCTAAAGGGCCGTTCACACGGTTTATTTTGGGCACGGATTCAGCCGTATTGTGCGCCGTACTGAGCTGCAATACGGCTGGAATCCGTCCCAGCCATTACGGTAATCCACAGTTCTCATAGAGAACTGTGGATTCCGTCTCTCCTCTCCGCTTGCCGAATCCGCCGCGGGGGGGAGAAAGCGACATGTGAATTATTTACGGCGCGTACGCGCCGTAGATAATGACAGTCTGTGGCAATGGGGAGCTGCGCCCATGCCCCTTATTCAAGCCGTAATTGCGGGTGAAATCCGTCCCGCAATTACGGCTTGAATAAGCCATGTGAACCGGGCCTAAAACAACGCTGAACAAAACTGCTTATGGGACTCTAAAGCAGATGGATGAACGTTAAACCTCTGCTAACGAAGTTGTATCAGCTTCAATTTTCAAAGCAGTATCAAAATTGGACCTTTGCCAATTAGCAAGGACTGCCTTCTCTGACAAGTCTGTTTTAGCAATATGATGGACGTTGGTGTGTCAAGTAGGAAATCGAGAATAAGCACCCTGCAACCATTGCTGGAAGAACACAAGCTAATGGTGGTAGTGTTATGGTCTGAGGAATGTTTTTGTGGCAAACTCACTCCTATGGAAGGCACTCTTAAAGAGAATCCTGTCACATAGGTTATGCCCCCTTGCTGAGGACAGCACAAACTAGTGACAGACATGCTGTTGCCAGCGCTGTGTCCCATATTCTGTAAGATGCTGCAGTTTCAGAGCATTTACTGCTCAAATCTGCAAATCTGGCAGTTTTCCGCCAGAAAAGAGTCCAGTTTATTCATGAGCAAGTGTTAGCCACGCCGGCCCAAGGCTAGCCCCTCCCACCTGACAGTTCTTCATGTTTCTATCTATTCAAAGTAATAGGTTAATCAGTTGTGAGGTGGGTGGGGCTAGCCTCAGGTGGGCAAGTCATGAATAAGTTGGACTCCTCTTTGGCAGAGCAGGCTGCAAAACTGCCAGATTTGAGCATTAAATACTCTGAACCTGTTGTATCTTACAGAATAAGGGACACAGCGCTGGACACAGCATGTCTGTCACTAGCTTGTGCTGCCCTCAGCAAGGGGGGCATAACATATGTGACAGGTTTCCTTTAACTGATTTTGGTATAAATCCATCTCTGAATATCATGTACACCCATGCATGCCAATTGTCTTCCTGGAGGTGGATGCTATCTTTTCCCAAGGCAATATGACATGTCACACGGCTAGAAATATTGGAGGATCATGAACAAGACTCCCAAGTACTACCCTGACCCTCTTATTCCCAGACTTGAACCCAATTCAGCATCTGTGGAACCACCTAGATTGTAATGTTCGCTCAATGAATCTTTCCCCACCTACCATCTAGCAGCTGTGGGATGCAGACAGCATAGTTCCTGATTGTTGTAACAACCTACCAGCACCTTACTGAATGCTTAGATGGTAGTCATAATAATATGACTCGACTGTTTATATAGAACTGCTCAAACATGAGACTGACAGCTGGCAGACTCGACTGTTCCAGGCCCACATTAACCAATACTATCTTGGCCTTTGTCTCTCTGACATTGCGTATACCAACCGGCACCCTTCACTTTACCACGCTGTTTCAATATTGTACAACTCATGCTCCATTTCTCGAATAGCAATGGTAGAATTAAAACAACCCTAAAAGCTCTGCTATGTCAATCTTATAGCTGCATCTAGCTAGCTCTGCTTCTGTAAGGCTCAATTTACACCTGTGGTGCACCGTCTGTACATACATTAATGTGTCCATAGACTAATTGCCAAATCCATGACCAATGGGTGCATCTCTGGTATATATTTAGCCAGTATATTTACTTTACCCACAGACTCAATTGGACTGAATTACATACAACAGGCCATACATTTAGTCAGGGCCATCTTGAGAGAACATCATTTCAAAGCTCATATCCTAAAATTTCTAAGGGTGTGTTTGCAGGTTTAAAGTACAGCAGCAGAATCTTGGTATTCATCATCTAGTCATTTCTATTCATCATCTAGTCACAGGCTGAGCACCATACAAGTTTTTGTTAACATATGATTGAATCAATCCGTTAAAGACTCCCGGAAAATCGACATTTTATAAGGCATCGCATGCATTGATGGGATTGTATTATATTAAATAGTCATTAAAATTACATAGACACCCATGAAGTTACGAGGGCCAGTGCTTGAAGATGCCATTCCATCAACTGCTAAACACGGGACAGGGCTGACACTTAGGGCCACATGTATGAAAACTGTCTAGGTCTAAAACTCACTTTGTTGCCCATAGCAACCAGAGTGCCCCTCTAATTTCTCCATAGCACTATAGGAAATGAGAGGGGCGATCTGATTGGTTGCTATGGGCAAAAAAGTGAGTTTTAGACCTAGACAGTTTTCTTACATGTGGCCCTTAATGGGGAGCTTGAGCATGTGGTTCTTGAGCTGAATATGCAAAGTTTTTGTCTGGCCTTCAACACTCCCAAAAATAAAGAAGTGGCTTGTTAAATGAGACTAAGTGGGTTACTGTGCTTGAACGAACATACGCCTTGAGGATCGCAACGGCAACAAGTTCTAGCAAGCAAGAAGAGTACCAAGTAAATGTTAAATGCCAAGAGTATTTTTTTTCAGAATGTATCAAGTATTACTAGTATTACAATTACACATAAATAAGGCTTATATAGGGTGCCAGTCATATGGGTACGTGTGGTGCACCATGCTGGCTTACAAACAGCTGATGAGGTATTTTGTGTTGGGCACTTGGACGTTGCCAGACAACCCTCTCAATGGAATACTATGTGCGTCATCAATAGGTTGTAAGCCATCATGATGCACCACACGTAACTGTATAACTGGCGCTCAATATAAGCCTTATCTATATGCGATTGTAATACTGGCAGTTACCCCCCCTCCCATCCCACATATGGATAGTAGGCATGTGAGTGGTTGTTCATCAGTATTTTTGCACTTGAGCAAACTCCCCTGTATGAAACTGTAGCTTTTCTGCATACTGGTGTGAACTAGTTCTTACCCAAGGTGCAGTTTTTTACAAAGCAATTGCCTCCTTCATGGAGAGAGGCAAGAGCATTTGTTCCCCCGTATTCTGGATCTGTGCAGAGTCTCCCATTTGGGCTTTTATGGCCTCCTACAGGGAATGTTTTTTTCCCAGCCACTAGGGCTGTGAACATGATTGTGTGTCTGTGTTTTTAAGAAATAATGTCCCATTTTTCTGTGACAGAATTTGCCACACTTGATGCGTTTTGAAGCAATAGAGTACCAATTGTTTGACTATATTTTGGACCAAGTCACATGCAATCAGTTGGAGGAATAATTTGCAAACCTCCCCATAACTAATTTAGAGAACCGAATATTAATCACACAGTGGAATAGTCTATAAAAATGGTCTATAAAAGATTCACTAATAGTATCAAACTGTGCTCGCCACCAGAGGACACCCAGGCTCTGGCTCTAATACTGCCTGTACAGCTATGTCAATAGTCACTGGGTGGTAAAACAACTTTGTTCTGTAGACCAGGAAGGAAGTCCAAATTGTATTCATAAATGTATATTAATTCATCCCATGTGTTGGGAGCTGTAAGGATTATGCAATCTGCACCAGGAGGATGAATTAAAATACAGTTCTAAACTCTCTGAAAGGGATATTTCCATTCAAACAATATTGGAATTCATTTAGATTAATGCTTCTCTCTTCAGGTGGAAAAATTACATTTGCGTTTTTAATAAGAGACTTAAAATTTGCCATAGAAAGACTTGTGTCTACCACAAAGCAATTAATGCACAGTATGCATTGCATATTATTGCAGATATTTGGTCACAGTCCACAATTGCATCTACTTTCTAATTTGTTGGCATCATCCATTATTAACACACTACAATGTGCAATCTCCTGCGGAAATAAACAGCAAGGGCTCATAACCACGGGCAGACCTTCAAACACAATTTACAGACAAAAAACACTAACATCTCTCTCTCAATAGATTTTAATTTGTGCAAACATAGTGCTATACATACTACATACCAAATGGTTATGTGTTTAAGACACTTTTTCAAGGTGTTTGACAAAGGGGAAGGATTTCATGGAAAAGGGTGTGGCTTAACGGATGACATCATGCACCACACTTGTGCCACTATTTAGGCACAATTGCTGATGCAAACTAGCCCAGTGATAGAACGTTAGACATACTACTGTAATAAATCTGGTGCATTTATTGAATGTGTAGCCTAAGTTTACACCACAAGTATTAGGGGCCGTTCACACAGCATTTTTGGATCCGTGTTGGATCCGAAAATCGCATCCAAAAAAACGCATTGGCGATCGGATCCTAAACAGAGCTAACATTTATACAACATGCAGCTGTGTGTTTGGATGCGTGTTGGATGCAACAGGATCATACCCTATAGTTTTCAATAAGGCTCCTGCTGTGTGTTTCGGACCAAGAATTGACACGTCAATTCTTAGAACGGATCTGAAAGACGGAGTGAGACACTTGTCTGAATGCCGTGTCACAGTAAAAGCAATGTAAATCACATTGCTCATTATTAGATGCGTGTTTGGGTTCGTTCAGGGTCCGACAGACGGATCCAAACACGCATCTAAAAGCGTATGTTCACACGGACTCAACACACCGTGTGAACATTCCCCTAAACAGAATAAGTAAATCTGGCCCACTATGTGTACATTGAAAGCTTGAACCAGCATACATGCTAGAATGCAATCAAGTTGCTGCATTTTCTGTCAGCCCTTAAATTGTCATTAATAGGTTTCTGACTGCTCACCTTGCGTAAGTATCACCATTAAGGCTTTTTTCATGCTATTTTAAAAAAAAAAAAAAAAAAAAATTCTGGCTTTTTTGAGATTTTTAAAATTTTATTAAAGACCCTTCTTCTCTTGGTGGTGTTCTTTCCATGTCAAACTGAGATCCGATGTAGTTTCAATTTAAACTGCATCATTTAAATGCAAAAAAACGCCATAAATGACCCACACATTTAAAAAGAATCTCTCGCCTTTTTTTCCCCTACTAGTTAAAACAAGACCCTGATCCATATTCTTTTCTTCTTAGCTGTTTTTATTTTCTGATTGTAGATTTCTCAATTCAGTTTTATGTATAGGATTATGAGGGTAGCCATCTTGCCTGAGATGCTAACAGCAGCTACATGGACATAGGAGCCTGTGAACAGGATCAGTCCCTTTGACTTTTATAGAAGGGTTTTCTAGTTATGCTCTGTGACCTGGGAAGAAGTCAGTGTGCAGGGAGGGGTAGAGGGTGAGCTGTGATAATCTCCTTTTGCGACTGGTGGATCCTGTATTATCTACACATTATTGTTATGGTTCGGTTTAATCCCGCTTGTACTGATCATGAGCCGACTACTGAAAAACCTCTCTTTACAGAAAAGGAAGTGTCAGACTATTAGGCCTAGTGGCCAAAGTGAGAATTGCAGGGCCATTTTTTGAAAAAAAAAAAATATTGAAAGTGATATGGAAAATTAAAAAGAAACAGAACCAAAAATTCATAAAAATGTGTTTAACAAAAACGTATTAAACAATAAATCATTTTTGATTACACATTCCCTTTAAAGGGGTTGTATAATTTCATTAAATGGTCTTCAGAATAAGGGGACAGTGAAAACAAGCAACTTTGCAATTGGATATCATTTGCAAAGCTGTGTTGTTTTCACTGTCTCCCTTATCTTCATTTTGTGTAAACACTGTTCCCCAGTGCTGGTCGGATCCCACCTCCTTGCATTTCATTGGCTGACGGCTCTACTAATTTACATTCTATTCGGACCCCGGTCGTATTCACGGATCTTGCAGTCCATCCTCACACACTCAGAGTAAGGGGCCGGTATCCTTTAACTCTGCACAGCCAGCAGCTGCACAGTAACCCTTCAACTGCTTTTACAATCAGAAAACAGCAGAATTGTGCTCAGTGCCTAAGATCTGTGCTGCTCTGGATGTGTTCATAGAAGACTGGACACACACACACCTAAACAGAAAAAAATCCCCCCATACAAAAAGTGCAGTTTATACTGTACATTTAATATATTTCCTATGAGCTTTAAGGCAATACCTAGTGGCAGCGCCTGTATTTTACAATACTGGTCATATGTTACATTGTAGTAAATGAAATGGAGTAAACGAGAAAATAAAAAAAGGTTTTTTTTTTGTTTTGTTTTTTAGGGAAGCTTCCCATTTGTTTCTATTATTTCTGTAAACTACAACTTGTCTATCTCCAGGATCCTTTCTGGTGTGGGATTTCTCATTCATTATAATTGGGGTAAGACTACAGTATTTAAAAACTGCCATGCCAATCATCCTAGAAGCAGTTTGTGTTTTCACCATGCTACAGTGGCACAGCTTGCACCATCAGCAGCATCCCGACTTCATAACATACCTTAAAAAACCTTTGAAGTATCTCACAGGATGGACGAACTAGTGATAGGTGCCAGAGACTAGGTTTATTCAAACAAAACATATCCATTCCCCTAGGAAAGTCACATTTATACGGGTGCTGGCCTAACAAATGAGGCTGATCTTGCAGTGTTAGCAGCACCCAGCAGGGATGGACTGAAAGGAGGGAGACAAGATGCATTGAGGGAAACAGAAACACATTTATAAATGCTGACCAAAGCAACAGCTGGGGGGGAAAAGGGACCTCCTTATGTGCTACCTTAGTAGTAATTTCGACACAAGCAAAATCTACGAAGAACTAACTTATTAACCCATCACAGGAAAAATGCAACTGAATGCAAAATACAGCTTCACTACTACCATAGAGGAGCGAAGAAAAAGGCACGCTTGCTTCATTCCCAATATGATTAATGACCCAAACGTGACCTTTCTTAAAACCTCATTTGATCTCTGGTGCATGCATGAAACACACACACAAGGCAAAATGCATGTTCTAATTGACATATTACACATATCAGTCCTCATTAGTGCTCTATGGGTATCATCACCCAGTATAAACTAGATACAAAATAGAAAGTACAGCTGAATCAAGCGTATAACGGTGGATATTCAGATTACCAATTTACGGCTTGCTTTATATACAACAGTTGCACTGCAGCCGTGATGGGGCCGAGTCTGTGCAGATCTGCAAGTCAGTGGGGATCTTCAGGTTATCATCAGCCTCAAGCAGGCTGTTTGTCAGTGGTAAATGCATGGCCAGGACAAGAAAACTGCTCAAAGCTGAAGTTATCTGAAGATCCCACTGACTGGCAAATCAGTGCAAATTAGACTGCAATGATCATTGCACGCTGAGGTGTATGTGAAAGGAGGTGTCCACTTTATATGGTTTTTACTTATCATGGAGATCTTAGGAAATCTTTTTAATATGAATGTAGTAAAAATTCTGCTCCTGTACCTCTTTTATACAAATGCAGCAGGCTCGTGTCTAGAAGTAAAAAAAAAAAAAAAAAAGTGTCCACATTCCTGTCCATAGTAATGGCTGCCATGGAGTAAATGTATGGGGTAAACATGGCGTCAGTCATGTGACCTCCTGATTTTTTGGCAGCAGGGTTGGGAAAAAGGGAAAAAATGAGGCTTTCTAAAAGCTTTTTTTTTTCAAAAAATGTTTTTTTAAATTTTCAATAAAATACATGAAACCCAAACTTGGATTTTCCCATGTTTTAATCCTGTAACTTTTTCAACATGTATCATGTATTTGAGTAATAATATAACAAAAATTCAAAGTTGCAAAGTCCAAGCTAGGGTAGCATCAAAGAAAATTTAAATAAAGGCCATGGGAAAAACCAAAACTTTAAGGGATAAAAACTTTTTTAAAACACATTGTGCGTGTGCATCTTCCCTAACCACTGCATCTGACCTACATGCATCTGTTTCTTCCCGTATTGGTAGTCCAATGCCCATCAGGTTTTCAGTCTATCCAAAGACTCACAAACTCCTTCCAATGCACCCCAGTCCGTGAATGAAAGTTTTTCGTGTCTTAAACCCCTTTGTTGAATATGTGATTCGATAAGTGTTCGCCAACGTCTAAAGAACCTCACAGTACGGATTTCTTTGCATCTTTCTTTTTCCTTTTTGTCGAAATTAAGGAAATTTTGAACTGCTCCCAATCATGAGATTGGGGCGGTAGGGGGGGTTTAATCCAGAAGTAAAAAAAAACCACGTCTTGCTACAGATTGCTAATGTTTATTCTGGGTAACCTCGGACTCGCCCACCGCCCCGTCAACCTGATTTCCCCTACTTCCCCCGGGGGGCTTGAACAGTAAAAATTATCAGCAGGTCATGGGCTTGCCAAGACAAAAAAAAGTGCATTGATGTAGGCAATGAAACTGTCCCAAAAACCTTTGGTGTATTTAAAACCCCCAGGGCCGTGCCTAAATCACCCTTGAAGCCCCTTTTTGGCGGGTTGTTTTTTTTAAAATTTTCTTTAGAAGCTTTTTCTGGGGTGTAAGTGGGGGCCAAAAATTTTTGGCCCCCCTAAAAATTTTGTCGAAAATTCAGTTTCTTCCTGAAAAGATTGCAATCACAAATTTTTGGTATTATTATCTTCATTTCATTTGTTTTCAATGAAAACCACAAAAAATTGCCAAAAAACCCAAATTGGATAAAATTCCACACCAACAAAAAAAAGGGGTGACAAAAGTTTTGGCACTGTTAAAAAAATCATGTGTGTTTCTCTAATTTTTGGGTAATTAAAACACCGTAATTACCTGTGGCACCTAACATTTTGGGGCAATAACTAAATCACATTGGCGCCTTTTGGACATGGATTAAAATTGATCCCCCTCTGTCCTGTTTCCTTGTGGGGACCAATTTTGAGCTGGAAAAAGAAAAAGAAAAGAACTGTTGAGGACTTGAGTTTTCCAAATTGGGGAAGCATGAGCAACTCAAACAAAAGGGGCCATCTCCAAAGCCCTGAATGTTCCTGTGTCTAGGGGCCCGCAGGTCATCCAGATTTTAAAAGCCCCACGGCACTGTGGCTAACCCCCCTAATGTGAAAGCCCATGGCACTGGGGCAAACCCTCCCTATGTGGAGGGAAACCCCCAGGGTTGGAAAAAAGAAAAATTGACGAGAGATTTCAACCAAAATTTGGGTGGGGATGGTGGATAAAGAACCTCGACTAACATCAAAAAATTTCAAGCTGCCCTGCAGTCCAGGGAAACGTGTCAACCCGTACTACCCTCGGCGTCTGAATAAAAAAGGGACTGTAGGTGGGATCCCCGGGGGAAGACCCCATTCTTACCCCAAGACAAAAAAAAGCCAGGCGGGTTTTTGCCAAAAACTTCTGAAAAAGGGCTAAAACGTTTTGGAAGATGCAGATGAAAAAAAAGAGACTTTTTGGGAAAAAAGGAAATCAACAAGTTTACGGGAAAAAAAAAAGAGGCATTCAAAAAAAAGAACACGGTCCTACGCAAACAGGGCGGGGGTTTCCCCTGATGTTCTGGGGTTGTTTTTGCTGTCTCGGCACTGGACTGCTTGCCGTGGATGGAATGAAGTCTGAAGCTACCAACAAATTTTTTACAGCAAATTAGGGTCATTAAAGAAACGGGGGTCTCACTCGGATCATGGGTTTTCCAGCAGGAAAATGCCCCAAAAACAATTTTAAAAAAAAGCACTAGAAAATGGTTTTGAGGAAAGCACTGGAGATTCAAAATGGCCAGCAAGGGGTCCAGACCTAAATCCCATGAACACTTGGAGAGATCTCAAATGGACAGTTTGGAGAAGGGCCCCTTTTCAAATCTCAGGGACCTGGGCATTTTACCAAAGAAGAAGGGTCAAAAATTTCCACAGAGCTTTTTAAGAAACTCATTGGGGTTTCCCGGAAGCGTTGTTCACATTTTTTGGGCAAAGGTGTGCTACCAAAGTTTAGGCTGAGGTCCCAATACTTTTATCCGGCCCTTTTTTTGAATTTTGGGGTAAAATGATAAAGGATTTGTTTTTTGTTTAATTCTGTTTTGTTTTTTTTCATTGAAAGCAAAATAAATGAATTATAATACTAAAGAATTTGTGTTGCAATCATTTTCAGGGGAAAGAGTATTATCGCGAATTGCAGGGGGGGCAATCTTTTGGGGCCCCCCAGTTACTTACTGGTAAAAACTGCTGTCTCTATTATTTTTATTTTTATTTTAAAGCGCCAAAGATTCCGGGGCGGTAATTCGAGGGGGGGTTTTCATACATTACATAATCAAACGGACATGATAAAGGGATAAAGACAATGGACACGCAGAGGGAGAAGGGACCCTACCCGCGGGGCTTTTAATCTCAAGGAGGGGGAAAGAGACGGGTGAGGGCAGACAGGTGGAGGAGTATGAAAATTTATGAAGGTTTTAGCAAACCGAAAAATGGGTTTCAGGGGCAACCCCTATCCTATATCCGGAACTGGCTGCCTTCTAATTACATAGGTACTTTTCATGGGTCTATGGCAGGGCATACAACCATCCGCTTGTACCTCTAAAAATATACCGCCCTGGGTGCTATCCCAACCAAATAGGTAGTTTCATGGGGATCATGGAGCAATACATGCCCATCGCCCCTTGAGCTTTTTACCCTATATACCAGGCACTGGCTGCCATACTAACACTAGGGGTCATTGCATATTACACCACCCCTCCGCTTGTACCCATGGTTTCAGCTCTATCCCATAACCAGGACACTGGCGCCATTTTTTATTATTGGGACTTCTGGGGGTCTTGGCAGCCTAGTGCTCATCAACTTGAACTATACCCAATACCGGACCGGCGCCCTCCAACACATAGGGTACATACATGGCGCACACACCCCGCACCCATTGTCTGCCCCTTAAGTTCATGGGGCCCTCGGCCCATCTATGCCCCCCAGGACAACTAGAATAAAACCGCACACCCTCCGCCCCGCCACAGCCCCCCCCGACCCCGTGCTGCATCAGAACCCCCAATCCCCCCACACTCCGGTTACCATTGTGGTGGAAGATGAGCGCGCTGCGGGGCAAGGTGACTGCAGGGAAAGGCAGACAGTCATGGGATGTTATGTTTTTTAAAAATTTAAACGTCCACAGACCAGTAGACATAAAATGTTGCTGGAGGTAGTCCTCCTTCGACCAAATAACCAAGGGTCACACGACGTGTGTGGTGATCACATGACTGTTTTGTCCATACAATCTCCCTGGGAGCCTTACTAAAGGACAAAAATTTGGGGGCTTTAATTTGTTTTTTTTAGATAGGGCAAAATTGGAAATAAAAGATTGCTGATTTTCCCATTTTATACACAAAGGAAAGGCATTATAAATATGTTTTTAAAGTGGCAATCTCCCAAACTAAAAGTTTTTAAAAGGGAACCAACTACCAGTAGACTTTTTTTTTTTTTTTGGCTATACGGCACAGCTGTTGTTTTTAACCCTAGAAGGGGCGTTCACAAGGTTTGTGTATAACCCGGGAAGGGGGAAGCATATCCCTTTGATCCATTGGGAAAGGATACAAAGTTGTCAGCACAAACACACTACTGGGGCCCGGGGGGGGGTAGAGAAAAGCAGCGGCCCAAAATTTACAAAACCCTTTTCCTTAGTAATAAAAAACAAAGGGGTCCAAAAGTGAGCAAATAAAACTGATTTTTTACTTTTTAAAAAGGGGCAAACTTATATCAGTCACGTTCGTCAAAAAAGCTAACAATCTAATTGTCTCCATTTCACACATGGAAATAGGGCACAAATTTACTAAAGACTGGGAGAGCCCGGAGGAAAACCTTGCAAATACATAGAATATATAATCTACTTTTACATGTTGTCCTGGTTAGATTAGATCCTACAACCCCAGTGCTGCAAAGCAACACTGTCAACAATGACAAAGAAACGCTCAATCCCCTAATGTCAAATAAAAATGCAGCAAAAATAAAGGGCCCAAACCCCAAAAAGTCTGAATGCTTTTATTTTAGACAAAAGTCATTGAGAAGCTCATATCCTAAACCGCATTAGATGGAAGACTGAAATGAGGCTTCTGAATGTTCTTAATTGTACTGGCAGAAAGGGAACACTTCATTAAACAAAGTTAATGCAGGGGCTGCACCGTCAGTAAGAGGTCTTGGGTTAACTCTTCTCATACTAGCAATGGTGGCATTTGCAGCCCAACAACCATGACCAAATTTTAAAAGGGAAACAAAAGTAAGAAAAAGATGGGTTTTATATGCAAAAAGACACATAGAATGGGAAGACTGGGGAAAATAGGGAGCAATGGGTAGGGGAAAATTTAAATAGGGGGTTTTAAACCCCCCTAAAACATTTATGCCAAACTGATATGAAGTTAAAACAAGCCGGGCATCAAAATTTTTACAACTAAGGGGCATGCCGATACTGTTAAGAAAGGAAAATTTAAACTGTCTACTCATGTATGGAAGAGAAGTATAGGTAATGAAAAGAGCACATTGAATCAGTTACTTAGGCTACGATATATAAATTGGGAGAATAAGAATATTTATCAATTCCCCCTAAATTCAGCATAACCAGATAGTAATTTCGCCCAAACTGTTTGGCTGAACCACCAAATACTTAGTGGGTATCATTATGAGGGCTAGGGCAGTCATAAAAGCAACTATTCTGAGATCTATTCTACTGGCTTGACCTACAACTCTATAAAAAAAACCGTAAAACAATTTTTAAAAGTACCACACCTCCACAAAAAACACAAAAATTTTTATATGATAAATTTAAGACTTTTTTTTTTCCAATACAATCATTAGCAATGCAGAGGCCCCATGTCGTATTAAGGGGGAAAGATTTTACTTTTGATTTTTTACGAGCTAAGGGGTTTTCTGTTGAGAGCCCCCAATGGGGCAGGGAGTGAGGGATAGTGCTTGTAAGGATAATCGGGGTCTTCACTAAATACATTGCAGCGGGACAGCACACGAGGGCAAGGTGCCCTTTAAATGCATCTAAATTACACTGCTGCTGTGTTTTTATCCAGAGTGTTTAAACCCATAAATACAAGGGCCCAAACAAATAGAATGGAACCATAAAAACAAAAATACCAAAAGAAATTGTAACCCAAAACAGTATTAGAAAAAGTAAAAACAATCCCCTTTATTAAATTTATTAAAACAAATTTAAAAAATATATCACCCCTTGAGAAAGCGCAGGCGAAATCTGCTGATTTTTGGTGATGTATAAAATTGATGTTTTTGTACTTATTTATGTGATTTTTTTTATACTATTATCACCTATATAGTAAGCTTTTGTTTCAGTGGGTATTAGTTGGGTATTTTTTTTTTGGGTTGATTTTGTCTTTACGGTTATATTTTTTTATTGTTTATAATAAGATTTAATAAAGCATTGTTTTTACATTTCTATTTTACTGTATTGGATACAATTTCTTTTGGTATTTTTAGTGTTATATCCAGCACAGACATGGCAGCCCAAGGAAAAATCAGTTGTGCTCATGATGTTGAAATTCCTGGCTCCCCCTTGCACAAAGGACCTTCCCCGCTCAGAAACAGCACAACTGTCAACACAGTGATCCATCAGGCTGTCACGTGCCTACTTCGCCGACTTCAGTCCTGTCTTAAAGGGCCAGCGCTTTTTTAAAAAAACTGATTTACAGGTGAAATGCTTTGATTTTCGTAATGAAGCATATTTAAGGAAGTGTTTGTATTTTAGTCTCCTGTTACTTCATGAGGTTTCCCTGGAGGTGATAGGCACTCTTTAAGGGCCACATGTATGAAAACTGTCTAGGTATAAAACTCAGTTTGTTGCCCACAGGAGCCAATCAGAGTGCCCCTTTAATTTCATATAGTGCTCTGGAGAAATTAAAGGGGCGCTCTGATTGACTGCTATGGACAACAAAGTAAGTTTTAGACCCAGACAGCTTTCACACATGTAGTCCTAAGAGTCAGCTTCAAGAGCTTCACAGTAGTGTACATTGGAAGTGATTTCAAGTTCAATTGGTCTTTGCAAAAAGTTTTTTTATACACCCACTACAAGAGAAACTGCAGATCTCTGCCGGGAAATAATGACCATGTGTAAGGATGACAGAAAGTTATTCTAAAATGACTTCTCTGCTTGAGTTCTCAATTACAACGTAATTCACATTCAGAATTATAAACTTGGTCTAATAGTCACATCAGTACACAGGGAAAAATGTGCATGGTAGAGACCTGAACTTCCACTGGTTCACACAATGAGGACAGGACAAAACTACCATGGCCCTGGTGCCTGCACTCACAGATTGCTTGTCAGTTCTGCTCAGTGCCAATGTCAAACAAAAGCAAAACAAACATGTTTCCCGGACTAGCATCATCCTCGTAAGATCAACACAGACATCATGTGTCTTTCTTTACATTATCTGCTATTGCAAGCAATCAAAATATCTCTAGACAAGGTCAAATTTTTGTGGCATCTGCATTATGCATGACTAGATTTTAAAATTTCATGTAGCAAGTATATACAATCCATAAACAAGGTATTCCTGCATTCTACAATGTAGAAAATAGATGTAAACTGCCTGTTAAGGAGACAGAACTCCCCGGGGACTAGCAAGAATGTATCTATAGTTTGTTTTTACAATGTATCATATGTAATGGTCAGCCATAACAATGAAACCACTGACAGATGTTTGTTTGTAATATATATATATATATATATATATATATGATATATATAGTATATATATATATATATATATATATACACACACACGCACACACACATACATAAACACACACACGTGTGTACACTACCAGTCAATACAGTAGTTCACAGCTCAATTTTCCAGTTATTTTTTACATTAATGCAATACTAGTACAGCAAAAATTGTAAAATGGTTCAAAAGTTAAAAACTGAACAATATGCATTTTTAACTCAAGCACAACAAAATCTTTTCCTGTTTTTAAAACCAAAAGGATTTTTTTTGGAAAAGCATTTGGGACACTGCTTTAAAACCCACAGAACGTAAATTATGGTTTGAAATTGGATGCAAACCACCCTCAGCGCTCAATTTAAAAATCACTTTTAAATCCTTTTTTACATCCATGTTGGAACCATTGCATTACAAACCCTCTGGGGTGGGAAAATTGGGATTTTTTGCTCTTGAAGATGATCAGTATAGATAAAATATGAAAGAAGTAAAATCGCCTATTAAAAAAAAATCTGGTCAGAAGATAAGAAGTCAATTCAAAAGGAAGTAGTGTTAAGAATGTGTGACTTGTGTTTCCTGGACCTTTTTTTTATTGAGCTACCTTTTTATTTTCTTGAGATGCTACATTTTTATGTATGACACCCTGGAACACAAGTCACCCCCCCATAATTGCCCAGTTTAAGCTGGCTAACCCATCATTTAGTTAAACAATTCCATTTACCCCAAAGCAATGGGAAATTGGGGGTTTATCCAAGGCTGTTATTTCAATTGGGGGGAGAAGACAATTGCTTTACAAACAAATTTTGGGGTCTGGTTATTTGTTAAGGCAACAAAAGATTAATATTCGATGTTAGAACCCATTAAAAATTTGTCGATCAAAACAAAAAAAAGCTCCCCCTTTTAATGGACACTATATGTTTTTTAAAATTACTTATTTCCTGTAAATTTCTACCTGGCCAATAATATAAAAATAACCCCCAAAAATAAATCCAAAATTTTATTTTTTTTATTCTCAATTTTCAATATCGCAAACTTCAACCAATATACAGTACAAGCGACATCAGTAGATAGATAAGCTCGCACTCTCCATAACACTGAGCTTCGGACGGTTTTACTCTATAAGTCCCTGCCGTCCGGATTAATATTATTCCTAATTAATTAAAATCCTTTTTTTTCTCAACCTTTGCAAGGTATTTGATAAAAGTCCGAAGGGAGACCGAAAAAATTTTTATTGAAGTCGCTTGTATATTGGTTGAAGTTTGCAATATTGAAAATTAAAATTAAATAATTCTGGATTTTTTTGTGCGGGTATATTTATACATTATTGACTTAATGGGATAGAACTCCCTTTTTACCCAGCACTTTGGGAAAAAAAATTTTCCCTTTGCCGAACAACATATATAATTGAATTCCCACCTGGCTCAACTTTACTGACAAGTCTACATCTATTCACAAAAAAGTGGAAAGCTGTCAACCAACTTAAGCTGGCTGGAGAGAAGCCAGAGCAGAGCCCCCCACTGAACCCTTCTCCAAAGCCAGCACATCACACAAGCCATGAAAAAGTATTAAAACGAAAATTTCTACAGCGCTGACTTTTAATGGAAAAGGGGCATCTTCAACAAAATCAAATGACCTATTATAGCAGTACGATCACACAACATGGATTTCTAGTAGGATTTCAAACAGATTCCACCTATTAAATCATCATTGAAAACTGAAAGGAGACAATTCCCACTGATGCAAATTCGTTTGGATTTTCAAACCGATTTTGGTTTAAAATCTTTTAACTGCCAATTCTTTGGTCGTATTCCATGCAGAAAACATATGGGAATTTACTATTGATGTCAAAGGAATGGCTAAAAACCCTCAATCAATACCCGCCTTTAAAATTTCCCAGGGGTTTTGAATGTTTTTTTTTAAAAAACGCGGATCCATGTAAAAAACCAACAGGTATGGTTTTGGACCCCTGACAGAAAAAACCCAAAAAATCATCAAAACCCACATCAATAAGCTTTACGTAAAACACGGTTTTCTTTTTTTTCAAATTAAAAACCCATTTTTAAATTTAAATAGCAAAAAAAAGGAAAGTAAAACCCACTTTTTGGGGAAAAGTGCATCAGTTTGGGCAGGGGTTTAATCAAAAAAAGGGAATGGGTACGAGTAAAATTTTTTTTTTTTTTTTCCCCCCTACCCACCCCAAAACCCGGGGGTTTAAACAAAAATGTCGAGAAGGTTAAAACGGCAAGGGGGTTTAAATATCCTAACAACTTTTAAAAAAGATGGGGGCGATGGCATAAAAAATTTCCCCTTTGCGGAAGCCGTTGCCTGGAGACCCCCAATACTGCCCTTTTTCTTATACAACCCCTTAGAGTTAAACAGGGAAAAAATAAAAAGAAAAAAGAAAGAAAGAAAAGGGGGCAAAAGAAAGGGGGGACAAAAAAAACCCGAAAGAAAAGGGGGGGTAACCCACTTAGCAGCGGGCTCGCCCGGGGGCGCGCCCCCGCCCTCCCTTAAAAAAAAAAAGAGAGATTGCTAGGAGCCCCCCAAAACACCTCCCCCCGTTTTTTCAACCTCCCCAAAGGGTTGGGGGGGTTCCCCCCCTTTGCACTGCGGGCCCAAAAATTTCCTCTAGGGAATTGGGACAGAAAAGGGGCCCCCTTTTTTCAAAAAAAGGAAACCCGTCCCCCCAGACACTAAAAATATGGGCTATACCCACGGGGGGGAATCAGATCTAAAAATCCTCCCAAAGGGCCTGAAGGGCAGGGGGACCTCTGGGACCAGCCCGATAGGGTTTGGGGCGGGAGTGGAGACCCAAAGTTTTGGGGAAGACATCTTGGCGGCAAAGGATCAAAAACTTCCCAGGTGGACTTAAAAAAGGCAATGGGTAAAGGGATATCAAACAGCACCCACCTGTGCGGGGTCACCCCGGAGGCCCTAATCCCCGTGTTGTGTTGGTTAAAGTTCGGCCCCCCGACCCAAAAAGGGTTTGCGACCCAGGGCCCAGCTCCCCCCCAAATTTGTGGGTCATAGTCCCCCCTCTCCTTACCAAAATTTTCCAAACCCAAAAGGGCAGGGATTGACGGGGAGAAGGGGGTTAAGGAGTGCTGGAACCCATCCCATCTTGTAACTATTTTATAGTTGACCCCCGGGGGCCCTTAGGACCCCGGGATCTGTGGATCACTGGAAGGTTTTGGGGGACCCCCACCTTTTCCGAGGGACGGTGCCAAAATTTACCCCCCCCAAACCCGTGCGGGGAACGGCCGCTTTTTCGGGGAAACCGAGGGCGAGAAAAAGGCCTATACAGGCCTGAGAGACCCCTTTTCTTTCTGATATCTACCAAGGAAACCACAGCTCAAAGGTGGTAAGGGGTCTATGCACCACAAAGCGTTCGTTTTTTTTCTAGCATCCCGGGCTGCGCAGCTGGTAAAAAGTAAAACCCTTTGAAAAACTCGCCGGGTTCCCGTCGGTTGCCTACCCAGACTATCATACCCCCCTAAAATTTCCCCGGGCTCGGGGGGGCCCTGTCGAGAACCGGGGCACCCTTTTTCGGGATCCCAGAAAGCGAGTAAAGGCTGGAGTGAGAGGCTGGGGGACATCGGGGGTTCCCAAGAAAATGGGGGCATGGCCCCCGCCCACGTAAAACGGGCCCCAACCGGGAAGCGTATGACCTATTATTGGGACAGAGGTTTGGGAAATCAGGGGCCCCTTGCTATCATCCCACGGGGGTTAAAACTGAGCGCGGAAAAGCCAGGGCAAGGCTGGGTTTGGGCCCCCCCAAATATATCAGGGTCTCCAACCTCCCCAAATTTTGGGAAGCGCCTCCCTTAAAGGGAAAACCCCAAAGGGGTTCTCACCCCCCAAAAAACACCCGATAATAGGTTGAAAAGTCCGGTAAGAGATTCCCCCTCTGTTTTTGGGGGCCTAGAAAGGTAGTTTCCGCTATTTTGGTTTCCCCCTTGCCCATAAAAATTTTGGGGATTATCTCCAGAAAGGTCTCAAAAAAAGGGCCCTAGGGAAAGAAGGGGGATTCCCCGGGAAACAGATACAAAGCTTGGGAAAGGGTATTCCCATTTTAAGAAAAATTTTCCCCCCAATCCACGAAAAATTTTTTGTTTTTCCCATTTCGTTAAATCCGGGAAATCCTGGCTGAAGGGGAGCGAAATTAAAGATCAAAGTTTTTTTTGGGTCGGGTTGAGGGAATGGGGAAACCCCCGGGTCTTGAAAGAAGACCCCTCCCATGAAAAAGGGAAAAAGGGTTTTTCTCACGAGATCGGGTCGGGACTGGAATTTTGGGAAGGGCCCAAGCATAGCCCCTTTTGCAGGTTTATTTTATGTTTTGCTCTCCCGGGTTAATTTTCGCAATATCTCTTTTTCCTTCTGGGAGGGAGGGAAATTTGGGGCCCCCCAAAAAAATACAGGGATAGAAGGGTCCAGAAAAAACCCGAACTTTTAAAAAATTGATGTTTCCCCGGCCCCGGACCCCCTTTCCCCCCGGGGGTCTTTCCGGAGCCCCCTTTAAAAACAGGTTTTCCCAGGGCCAAAAACTTTATGGGATGGGGGAGGGGAAGGACACCCCTGTCGGGTTTTCCCTTTTCCCGGGTTGCCCAAGGGGAGTGGACAATTTTCCATTAACCTGACCCTGGCCTGGGTGAGGTATATAAGGCCATTCCCTTTCCCCCGCAAAAAATCGGGCCAAGCCCCAGAGACCCCTATCATTTCCGCTCAAAAAGGGGCCCCAAGTACTCTTTTCAAAATCCCTTTTCCCCCGCATAAAAGGGACAGGAAAAGGCACGGGGTTTTCTAAAGGGGAAAAACCGGTGGATCGGGGGAAAATTTGTCTTAAGGGGGTTTTGGGTCCCTCGCCCCCCTGGTCGGACAAACCCCCGATCCGGGGGGATAAGGGGTAGAGAGGAGGGGGGTTGAGTCTGAGCGCCAGAAAATTACAAAAAATCTTCGCTTTCCGTGTTAAAATAACCCGATAGGGGGCCGTAATTCTGGCACTAAACGGGGGTTTTTCCCTCTTTTGGAAAATCCCCAACTTTTATGGGCCCCAGAAGGCCGGATAAAAAAAGGGGATCCGTAGAGCCCCTTTTAAAAAGGGCCCGGGGGAGGGGTTTGGGACAATTCCGACAGAAGGGTTTGTAAAAAAAGAGCTGAAATACCCTTCGGAAACCGGGAACTTTTGCCGAGGGGGAGGGATTTAAGGGCCCTCCCGCCCCCCCTCCCGGGAAAAAGGGTTTCCCTTTCCAGGGGGGCCCGGGGGAGTCCTCGGGGAGGGGGGAAGGGACGTTTTAGTTTAAATACCCCGGGAGGGGTTTCCCCCCCGTGAAATCACCTCAGGGAAAATTATGGCAGAAAAGTATTTCCGGGGGGAAGTTTTTCAAGATATCTTTTTTTAAAGGGGGACCCCCAAACTCCCGATGTCTTTAAATGGAAGGGCAAAAAGGGCCCGGCCTCTTTTACCCCCAAAACCCCCGGGGCCAAAAACTTGCCCGGTTTTTTTACCCGGGAAAAGAAATGAGTTTGGCGAGCTGGGGGGATTTTTTCTCCCTTAGGTTCCCTTAAGCGAAAAAAAGTCATGGCGTTTTGGGATCAGGGGGCCCTCGGCCCCGTCTCCAAAACCCGAAGTCTTATGAGCCGCCTTTTAATGCGGTTTAAGCGAGTAAAAGAGGGTGAAATTTTGCGTTGTTCTCTTTGGGGCCCCGCGCCCAAGTTTAAATTTTGGACACCTCTGAGAGTGCAACTTCACGCTCCCATTGGCCGGGGGGGAAAGGGGACATTGCGTGGGATAAAAATGTGCCCTTTTCAGTTTAAGGGTTTCCTGGAGACTGGGGAAACCCCAAACAGAAGTGCTCATTCATTTTTCCAAAAACCCCCCCCCGGGCGGGTTTTTAATGGGGGAGGCAAATTATGCATGCCGGGGGCATGGCCCGAGTGGGGGATGCCCCCCACCGAGGCCGACACACCCAGCGAAGCGGGGGATGCTGGGGGTAGGATTTAGCTATGCGGGAGTAAAAGTTTTGGGGAAGGTTTTAAAAAGGTGAAGTTCCCCCCGGGGGGTGCAGCAACCTCCAAAACCGTAAAACAGTGCATGTCATGTAGCAGCTTCTTCCCCTTTTTTTTTACGTGTGGGGTGAGGTATCGATGAGTCCCCAGAGGGGGTGTCTAGGGCGGTTGAGCGCCAAAAATTTAAATCCCCCCCCAGAATGTTCTAAACCCGGGGAAAAGGAAAGTAGGGAAATCCAATTTTTTAAACGGAGGAAGGATAGGGGCCCAAATTTGGGGAAATGAAATATGTTTGCCATTTGAAAGGGGTTTGGGCCCCTTGGGAAAGGGATAAAAAGTGAAAAAAAAAGGCCCCTTTGGCCATCCCATCCCGATAGGTGTTAAAAACCGTAACGGGGGGGGGGGAAAAAAAAAGGCGTTTTTGGTGGAAAAAAGATTCCACCCCCTTGATTTTGGCTGAAGAAACCCCTGTTAGGGCCCACCAAAAGGGGAAAATCTTTTTACGGTAGGTTTGGTTTGCGAGGAAAGGAGAGGGGTTTTTCCGGGAAGGGAAAGGGAAAAATTTGTCCCTTTTCCTGTTTAATGGAGGTAAATAGGGGAAACCTGTAAACCTTTTTTTTCCCGGGGACTTTAAAATTCCCTTATTTTTAAGGGACGTAAGGGGAGATTCGCCCATAAAATTTTTAAAGGGGAGCATTTCAAAGGCCCCCCTTTAAATTTGGGAGGGGAAAGGCTCCCCCCACCCAATTTAAAAAAGTGTGGTCCCCAACAGTCAAGAAACTTTCAAATATCAAAAAAAAGCCTAAAAAAATCAGGCCAAATATCTAACAAATAGCGATATTTTTCTGCCAAAACCCCATGCATGTTACAAAGGCTCCCCCTAATGGGGGGTTTTTTCCCCAGGTCCCAAAACCAAGGAGAGCCCAAGAAAAGGGGGAGTCCCGGGGAAAGGGAAAAACGGGGAAACCCCCCCACCACGCAAAGAGCGAGGAGCCGCCCCCCAAGGGGGCCCCCCTAAAACACACTCGGGAAGAGCGCCCCCCCCCGGACCCCCCCAAAAAAAGGGGAAAAAAAGGGCAGGTAGGCAAAAGGGGTTTTTGAGGGAAAAAGGTTTATAGGGAAGAGGGAAAGGGGCCCGGGAAAGGGGGCCCGGCCCCCCTCCTACTCAGGTCCCAAAGGTCAGAGGGGAGCTAACCCAATTTATTATAAACAATAGATTTGTAAAAGTTTTGCAAACCCACAGGTTTGGATTTGAGGAGTCTCCACCATCTCCACGGGCAGTAAAGGGTTTGATTTCGCCCCAAGGAAAAAGGACCGGGAAACCGGGGACCACCCCCACAAAAAAAATTAAAAGGGAGGTGATGGGAAAAAAAAAAAAAAGGGGAGCGCGAGCCCCAGGACGTAAGACCGGGAAGCCCGCATCCCCCAGGGGCGGGGGAGACCCAATAAATAAAAGAGAAAACAAGGGAAAACAAAATTCAAGAAATTGAACCGTGATTTTGGTTTCCGGGAGAAAGGGAACCCTCGCGATGCGGTTTTCGGCCCTTGGGGAGGGGGCCCCTATCTGGGCTGTCCCCGGCCCGGGGGTCGGGGCCTCTTGAGGCAAAAAAGGGACACCAGGGGGGTGCCTAGTCGCTGGTTCCAGGGTCCCGAGTGAGGTCTTGAGGGAGTCCATGGCCCGATAGCAGCAGGCCAATCGGGAAAGGTTCCCCTCCGGAAATTTTGCAGGGTCGAGATAAAGATGGGCAAGTCCTCCATAGTGGGGGAAATTTTTAGCGTCTTGCCCGGTTTCCCAAACCCTCAGTGAAAAGGGGGAAGGGCCCCATCTGAAACGATATATTTTTTAAAACTGAAAGCCGCTGGAGGGGCCCTTAAGTGCCGTCTCAGCGCGGGTGGCCCCGGGACAGGTCAGGAAACAGATGAAAGAGATCCCCCCCCCAAAAATTCCCCCTTATCCGCTGCATCAATCGGGCCTTGCGCATAAGCCCCCCTTCCCTTGTTCTTTAAAGTGGTGGACCCTTCAAAGAGCCCCGGGGTTAGTTGGGTCAGTGCTTTGCGGGCGCAGTGCTCTAGGGGGCTCTGTCGAATTCCAGGAATGTTCCTTCCCGGGCGGGGCCAAAAAATGAAGTTGAACAAAACCCGTTTAAGGGGGGAGGGGAAGGGGCGCCCTGGGTTGACAGACTCCGGCAGGCCCCTCAGCCCGGGCGTTGTTGGCCCTTTTGACTGCGGGTTTTTCCCAAAACTCCAGATCGAGGCTAGTTGGGGGATGTTGGCCCACTGTCCCCCAAAAATTAGGATTTTAAGAAAGGATATAAAAGCCGGGCTTGGGTTTTGGCTTTTTCCCGTTTTTGGGGGCCCGAATTGTAGGTCTTGCCCCGTTGGTTTGGGGCCCCGGGGGAGCTCCTTTCTTTCCCGGATTGTTGCATTTCTCGCGCCCCAAAACTGTAGGGTCTTGTTTAGACGGCCCGAAAAAAGAGCGGCACGGGAAATCGGGGTGAGGCCCCCAGTGCAAACGCAGCTCGCAGGGGGAAGGGGGCCCCGGGCCTGGGGTTTTAGGGAGATCCCATGGGCCCCGGGGGGGGCGGGGAGGTTTTAACCCGGGTTCCCCGCGCCCTGGCGTTGGGGGCCCGCTTCCCCAGGTGGGGGGAGTTTGGGGGGGGGATTTTCCCACCGCCCAGACTTGTTGGGCTTCAGGCGGAAAATTTGGGGCCCTTCCCGGGGGGTTTCCAAAGGGGTCAAGGGGCAGGGGGGCCCGCATAGTCCCAAAGGGGCCAAAAGGCGTAGGGAGTGTGAAAAAAACAACCCCTCCCCCCGAGCCCCGCCACTGCCCCAAAACCACGTTTTGGGTAGCCCCCCAAAGCCGCGCGCCCATAGGGGGGTCTCCTGCAGAGAGGGGCTGGGGGATGGCAATGGTGGGAGTCCAGATAGCTGACACTGGGCCCCTTCTGGGCTGTGTATCTGCGGCGCCATCTGGGGGGCGAGAAACCCCAGCGGCTGGTCCCCTCAGCTCCTGCCTGTGGCTTGTGAACAGATTGAGGTAACCCCCTTTAGGGGGCCCTCCCTCCCCCGGGCCAGTAAATAGGTGGGGCCCGCGGCCCTTTTGGGCTTTTTCCCCGTGGGCCCAGGGGAGTCCAGAGCGGTCCCCCCTGCTGAGGGGCTCTGCGCCTCCCCGCCCTTGGGCCCGGAATCAGGATGGGGTGCCTTCCGTGTCCCCTTTGGGGCCCTTTAGCTGCCCCTTAAAACGAGGCCCCCAAAGGGGGAGTGAGACCCCCATCCACCCTGCCCGGATGGGGTGGGGGGGGGGTTTAAGGAAGGATGGGGCCCGCTGTGGGGCCTCCGGGCATTTCTCCCCCCTGGTTTACGTGGAAATGGGGGCGGAAAGGTTTTTTCCCTTTCCCCAGGGGGGCCCGGGCCCCCCCTCCCGCCCCTGACCTGATGGATGTGCCCGGGCCCCTGAGTTTTGGGGGGCGGCGCGGCCTGCGCCCAAAAATACCCCCCGGCAAAGGGATCAGAGGTCTTTGATTCCGGTTTTCCGGGGGGCAGGCCCGACGGGTTCAGCCTCCGCGATGCACCGGCCCCGCCCGGTATGTGGGCGTCCGTGCCGCCGCCGCGCTTTTTCGGGGCGGCAGTAAAACCCGATGGTGTTGCTGAAGCAAAAAGGTTGGGGGGCCCCGGGGTGATCTTCTGGCCGGGAGCGCAAATGGCGCCGGCTTGGGTCCGCGGGGGGGAAAGGGGGTCCGTCCTCCCTCAGGTGCTGCGGGGGGCAAAATAGTTGGAGATGGAGAGCCCCCGACGGGCCTGAGAAAGAAACCGGGGGGGCCAAGGGTGCCTTCTTATTCGTTTTTTTCCATGAGAAGGGGGCTAGGAAAATCATAGAAAAGAGGGGCCCCTTTGGGGGAGTCCCCGTCCCGCACGTCCCACTCCCTCATGGCTGGCCACGCCCCCCCACGTGACACGGTTTTCAATGGCAGAACCCACGGTTAAATTTTAGTCTGTCGTGTGAATGTCCCCTAACAGGATCTATTTAAAGGGGTTGTCTCACTACAAGGATTGCTTTTTATGTTAAAGATCTTGCAAAAAAAAAATTTTTGAAATATAAATTTTTTTTTTTTTTCAACATGTCCACCTCCCACCGGATACCCCCTCTTGTATGGGCTGCATCCTCCCAGGTTGCTAAGTACAGACCGTTTACGTCTCATGATGGGCTCCCAGCACTGGTTCTATAGCTACAGACCTGGGCTTCCACTGCAGCCTAGTAGAAGCCGTAAAGATCCCCTGAATAAAAATAAACCAGAAAACAAACTAGTAAGAGGGAAGATGTAGTAGCAACCCCTTAATGCCCTGCCCCTCTAAGGATCATCTAAATGGGGGTGCTGGGAAAGGGGGTTTGGGATTTATTTTATACATTCGCCATGTAGTTTGATGAAACTTTTTCCATACATCTAGCATATGGGGCCTGGGAATTGTTTACTATTTCAAATTGCTATAATGGGGCAGGCACTCTTACACTTTAAAACACAGCTCAATCCCCCCCGACAATTTAAAAAGCAAAATGAACACTTTTTGCAAATTTTTCGACATTTCCTGCTACCCATCCCTTTTTGGCTTCTACAGGGGGGGGAATTTTTACATTTAAAAAAAATGCCATTAAGGGCTTGTTCAATATTCATACCAGTGGGGGCCAGGGAAATTTTATTGAAAACAATTGGGGGTAGGCCTACCTGATGAAGCCACATGTTCTGCACTAAATGTTGAAGACCGTTTGACACTGTCTATTCTCACTATAAAAAAAAATATATATAATACTATATATAAAAATAATAATATATTATCTATAATAAAAAACACACACATATAGAATAATGAAAAAACCACAGCACGCCTCAAAGATTTTCAAGCAAAAGCGACGTTTCAGCACATATATATATATATATATATATATATATAAAAAGACAGAAAAAAGCAGCACTCCAATAAATATCCAGAAAAAGCTCAACGGGGTCCACAGCGACAGCCCTGATGTAAAGCTCCAAAAATATAAAAAAAGAAAAAATCCCACGGCACCCACACAAAAATGAAGCTGAAAAGGTATTGTTCCCCGTGCTTAAGAAAGCGACTTTTATTCCTCCCTCATGGAGTGTAATAAATACCTTTTCAGCTTTATTCTTTGGTATTGATGCCGTGGATTTTTATCATATAACATATAAACATATATAATAATATATAATATATACATATAATTATATAAATATATAAGAATAGTATGTAAATATAATTACACACAAAATATAAATCTTTATTAATATAGCGCCAACATATTCCGCAGCACTTTACAAATATAGAGGGAATTAAGCACGGACAAACCAACATTATACCATTATAAAAAAAAGCTACTGACAAATGAACACGAGTGTGTGGACCCTGCCGCAAAGGCTTACATCTATGAGGTGTATGGAGAAACAAAGGGTGACAAGTGCTTGGTGAAACAATGTAGACAGCCATTTCACATAGAATATGGCAGTATACATAAAAAGTTGGATGACCTGCTCACCCAACCATACATCATATACAGAAAGTCCTGTGGTGTGCCAATCAGGAATTGACGAATTTGTGACAGAATTTTGGGGGGGTTCAATAAAAGAGGAACTTGATAGGCTTGTCTACACCTACACACACACACCTACACCCCTCTACACACACACACCCCTCTACACACACACACACACACCCCTCCACACACACACACCCCCCTACACACACACACCCACACACCCCACACAACACACACCCCCCCACACCACACACCCCCCACACACCACACCCCCCCCCACACACACACACACACACACACACACACACACACACCCCCCTACACACACACACACACACACACACACACACACCCACCCACACACACACACAGCAAACATAAAATCCCCCGCTAGTTTTCAGAATGAATGGTATACGGGTAATGGAAATAAAGTGGTATATAGGTCAGTAAGCAAATGGGAGTATTTGATGATGATGAAGAAAACAGCACAATTACACAGTAAAGGTAACACGTTTGTTTACCAGTGCAACATCTAATACTTTTCTTTAATTTACACCCAAATTATACTATTATACTTCTTTTCATGAACATTAAAAAATTTTTAAAAGGGTTTTCTCCCTACAGATTTTTTAAAAGGGGATGCATAATGAAAATACTCGCAATTTCCGGGGTTCCAGACTGACTAATTTGATACAGCTTGTCTTGTACAGCTCTTTTGCTGTGCTTTCAGTTGCTAATTAGATCAGTTAGTTCTCAAAATACTAACGGATTTTTCTGTTCCCCCAAACAAAAGCCCTAATTACAGTTTTTTGTTTTTTTTTAATAAATCAAAATTTTTTTCTGCTACAAACAAGACATGCTTGCCTGTGTGTGACTCACTATGCTATCTCATAGAACAAAAAAGCAGGGGGGGGGGGAAATTTTTACAGGTCAGTTAATGAGGGAATGAAATACCAGGGGGGTCAAAATTCCTTGTACTCCCTTTGGGAAAAAAAGAGGAACAAAGCAATAAAATTTGGAAAATTCTTTTTTTGTGTTCCCTACAAATTTTTAAAGCTTTCTTTGTAGCGAGACAACCCCTTTAACCAAGCCCAAAGACAGAGGACTAATTTTCTGGACCTTCACTAAACTCCTTGAACCAATACAAAGCCAATTGTAATGAGTGTCATGGTAGAAGCAAACCATCAGCCACAGATTGGCATTTGTAACCAAGACAAGCAGAAAAACTCTGGGCTTTGGGAGGCTCATTTAAATAATTTTAAACGGTAAAAAAGTGAAAGCAGGAAAAAATAAACTTTTGTAAAAGGGAAATTAAAAAGGGGCATGTTTAAATTTTTTAAGGTTTTCTTGCTCATAATGTTTGTATATTGCACATTAGAGAGCATTATCGGTATTACTGTGACCCAGGATGGCTCCATGGACAGTAATGGAGCTTTTACTGGCTGCAAACTATATTCTGAAATAAGAGCTGAAAACAGCAATTTTCCACTAGCTTTCCAAGACCTAGTTTTGCTAAGCCCTCTGATTAATATGGCACTTGCGCACATTAACACTACCACAGCATCTGCAAAGGAAAATAAACAGAGGTCACAAACACTAAAAGGTAGTGTCTCAAGAAAAAAAGGCCTGCAAATACAAACAACACATTCCTAATACAACTTTTCCCGGAAAGGACTCTTTTTTCTTACTTTTTGGGTTGCCAATGGGAAATCAATTTTAAACAATCAAAAAATGCATTTTAAAATCGGTGTCAGAAACCAAAAAAATTTTTACCCAAAAAAGTTTATTGGGGGGTAAAAAGGGCCATTTTTTTGGGGTCTAAAGGGAAAGGGGAAACCTGTTTTTGTTACAATAAAAGGGTTACATTTTTTTTAATTTTTTTCCCCGTATATAGGCCATTTACAAAATTTGTACAGAAAATTGCCCCATTATTCACATTACCCCCGTCCCCAAGGGGGCCCTCAGGTCTAAATTCCATTTTAAAACGTCAGTATTTTTTTTTTTTTAAGTGTGTGGGGAAACTGGGCACGGAAAAGACCCCCAAATCAAACAAAAGAACAACATACAATTTCCTTGCGATGGGGTCTATGGTAAAAATTTGAGCCCAGGACCACTGAGCCACCACTCACATACTGGGTTTTTCTAAAACCCTTTCCCTTTCACATTTTATCTTAGTTCTTAAAAAAAGGGGACATTTAAAAAAGCTGTGGAAAAAAAAAGGAAATGGAATTTAGATAGTTTGCCATGCCCTTTAAAGCAGGCATCCAAACGGGCGGCCTCCCAGCTGTTAAAAAACAACAAATCCCATCATTTTTTTTTTATAACTAAAACAGGGGGAAGGGAGGGGATTGATTTTCCCCAAAAGCTGGAGGGCCGCATTTTGAGGACCCCTGCCCAACCCAAAAAACTCATCAGGGTATATTTTCCAAGTCCCAAGCCGCAAAGAATTATCCATTTTTCCCAAATCCCAAAAATATATCAGATTTGTTGGGGAACATCAAAACCCTTTATTAATAATAAAATGAAGTTGTATGATACATTATTTAAATTTCTAAATGAGACTCGTCATATGTTTTTAGTATGTGGGTACACTTGTCAAGTAAATCGATGCTTCTAACTGGCGATAGTGCTGGAAAAATTAAAAAGGGCAGTAACCCGTTTAAGCCCTAAAAAGAAAAACCTTGCCCCCCGGGCGGCACCGGGGTTTTTCACCCCGGTTTTTTAAAATTTTGGCGGAAAACCCTTTTCCCTTGGGGCCCGCAAAAGGAAAACCCGTGAGCAGCCCACCCCCTTTTTTTTCCGGCCCGGGGGTTTTTTAAAGGGCCTCCGGCCCCTGAGAAAAAAATTCAAACTTGTTCTTTTTTCCGCCCCCAGTTTTCGGAGGGGAAATTGAACAAGTGAATGTAAAGGGGAAAGGGGCTTGCTTGCAAAACGGGGGAGAAAAGCCGTCCCCCCGCAGCCGTGTGCCGCCAAAAAAAGGGCCCAAATTTACGGGATAAACTGACCGGTTTTTGTCCTTTTGCCTTTGTAAACGGGCCCTAATTCTCTATACCAGTAAAATGATGGCTGAATATAGTAGCGACGACTCAGGCTAAAAAAATGGCCTTTTTTAAACCCCTTAAGGCCCCCAGCTTTTTTTCCCCCTTCCTGAACACCCCTTTTTTTTAAATCGGGACCCCAAATTTTATGTGAAATAATTTTTTTGACTTTTTACCTTTTCCAGTGATTCAAAGATTGTTTTCTCGGACACAGGGGTTTTTAAAATTTAAAGAAAGGGAAATTTTTTAAACCTTTACAATCCTTTTTTGTTTTGAAAAAATTTAAAAAAATTTCATAAAATTTTGAAAAAAAATTTGCGATTTTAAATTTGGGAAAAAAATTTTCGGTGTGCAAAAACGATAATTATTCCCAAAAAAATTAGTTTATAATTTGATCTCCCAAATTGTCCATATGGGTTGGCTTTCTTTTTTTAAAATTGTTTTTTTTTTTTTTTTTACGACATTAGAGGGTTTTAAAAATTTTAGAAAGAAATTTTCTCACATTTTAAAGGGAAAATTTCAATATACTTTTTTTTTGGGCCCCACTCATTTCTGCGTGGCTTTGGGGGCCTGCATGTTAAAACCCCCCATAAGGGGATCCTTTCTGGAAATAACCCCTTAACGAATTTACAACCCCTTAATTTAGGAAGTTTGAAAACCCTTTAGATTTTTTAAACGGGAAATTAAAGAAAAGGTGGAGGTGAAAATTTAAATTTTTTCCCTTTTTTTGGGAGTTTTTTCAATAAAAAACCTTTTTTCACTGGAACCCCGGGTAAATTTGCCCAAGGAAAATCCCAAATTTTAATTATAAAATTCCCCCAGGTCTCCCGTTTTTTAGAGAAAATCCCTTTTTTTTGGCCCCTGGGTGCATTTTTTGGGGGCTAAAACCCAAAAACCCCCCAAAATAGGGGGGGCCCCTATATACTCTGGGGTCTCATTTTCAATACGATTTTTTTTGGAGCCATTTCGGGTTTGGGGGACCCCCAAAGGTTTGCAAAAAAACTTAATAAACACCCCAAAATAGATCGAATATTGGAAACTACACCCCTAAGGAAAATATCCCAGGGGTGCTTTTGGTATATAGCCCCCCCACGGGTGATTCAAAAATTTTTTTTGATAAGGTGTAAAAATTTAAATTTTTTTTTTTAAAATTTTAATCTGAAATTTTTTAGTTTAAAAATGTTTCATATATAAAAGGGAAAAAACCCTGGAAAAAAAAACCCCTAAAAACTTTTTTTAAAAAATTTTTTCCCAAATTTGGGCAATACCCTCCCATGGGGGGTGTAAACTCTGTTTGGGGCAGGGCAGGGGGGTACAAGGGGGGGGAGCATTTATTTGGTTTTTTGGAACGCGGGTTTTTTGGTTTGGGGCCATGTCGCATTTCAAACCCCCCAAAAGTAGCAAAAAGGCGAAACCTTCCGAAGTCCCCCTTTTTGGGGTTCAACCCCCATAAAGGGTTCTCTCTAGGGATGTATTCTGCATTTTAGGCACACGGTTTTCCATAGTTTTTTTTAGCTTTTGGGCAATAAAAAAATGGGGGGAAAAAACGAAGTTCGGTCTTTGGGTTTTTTTGAGTTTAAATTTTACAGCATTCCCTTTTCAGTGAAAATGATGTGATAATTTACTATGGGGCCCGGTAAAATTTAAACAATGATTTTGGGATTTTATATATTTTTTTCTGTTTTATTATTTTTTAACAGTAAAAAATTCGTCTATAAAAAATTGGTTTATTTTTTGTCCTTTTTGACAGCCAAAATTTTTTTATTTTGCTGTGTGCAGAGCTGGTATGGGTTTGTTTTTTGCGGGTTTAGTTAAGTTTTAAAGGGTACCATTAGGGGGTGCATATTCTATTTTAATTTTTTAAATTTAAGGGTTTTTTTGTGAGATGTTTTGAAAAAAATTTTCAGCAATTTTGGGTTTTTAATTTTTTTTTTTTTTTTTTTTTTATAGCGGTCACTGTAAAGAAATTTTTTTACAGTTAGTTTTAAATTCAGCAGGTCAATCAATTAACCGAAAACCCAAATTTTTGTTATTTTTTTATTTTTTTATGTTTTTTTAATACTTAAAAAATTTTTAAACCCAAACCGGGAAAATTTAAATTTTTTAATCGCCTAGTTTTAGAGCCAAAAATTTTTTAAATTTTTCTGTGTTTGGGAAACTGTAGGGACTTTTTTTTGCGAGATAAATTTTGGACTTTTTTTTTGTATCTTTTTGGGGGGGACAAGGTTTTTTTGTTTTTGGGTTTTTAAAAACCCATTTTTGGGGGCCCGGGGTTTAAGGGAAAATACTGAAAACCCTAGATTTTTTTTTTTTTTTTTTAACGGGGCTAAACCGTGCAGTTCCGGATAAGTTACCCTTTACTTTTGGGTCACTACGATTATGGCGATCCCCCAATTATTTTTTTTTTTTTTTATTTTTGAAGCACTTTAAAAAAAAAAAAAAAAAGGTATTTTTTTAGTGGGGTTAAAACAAAATTTATTTCATCGCTATCTTTCTGAGAGTAAACTTTTTTTATTTTTTTCCCAATTTCAGAGCTGTAAAGGACTTTTTTTTTCGGGATGAACGGGCGTTTTAAAACGGTACAAAAATTTGGGGCCCTTTCCCAAGGGTTTTGATCGCTTTTTATTTTCCCTTTTATGTCCCGCGGGGTGAAAATAATCTTAATTTGTGATTGTTTTTTTTTTTTTTTTCGCCGTTTTACCTTTCGGGGTTTTAAAAAAAAAAAAGACAATTTTTTTGGGGAAAGGGCTTTTCGATGCGGGGGATACCAAATATGGGTACTTTAAATTTTTTTTTGATCTTTTTTGGGGCGTTTGGGGTTTTTTAAGGGGAAAAAAAGGGGGGTGTACGTATTTTATTTTAATTTTTTTTTTTTGGGTTTTACTTGTTTTTCACTTTTTTTTTTTTTTTTTAAAATTTTTTTTTTTTTTTTTTACAATTTTCCCTAGGGGATTTGAAGATGGGTTTTAATCCCCTCCCTTTTTAATAGGAAAACAGTACTTTGCTTTTTTGCTAGATGGTTCCTATGACAAAGTCATCACGATGCGGGACATTTTCCCACAGGGCCAAAAAGGCCGGGCTCGTGACGTTACAGACAACCCGGAAAAGGGATTCTGTGCCCTGTCTGTTGTCAAAAGGCAGGGGCTGAAAGGATCGTCCCGATCCTCGTGTGCCCCCGACGGGGACGCAGGGGAAAGGGTCTCCTTTGGTCCTCTTAGTTTTGCAACCCCAAAAGGGCCCGATTTAATTAAGGGGGGGGGTTAAACCCCCCCCCCCCCGGGGCGAAACCGGGGGCGGGGCCCACTGCGGGGGTGTCAGCTGTAAAATTCAGCTGCACCCCCCGCCGATCCCCGCGAAAATTTCTTTTGAGGGTTTGCTCGATTTTCAGGACGTAAACCAATTCCAGGTGCGTGAACCCCCCAAACGACCTGGACGTATGGATACGTCCAAGGATGTGAAGGGGTTAAATTATTTGGTGCTGGCTTGCACCATTAAATTTCATTAATTCATAAGGGCAATGAAACATCGTCTGAAACATCGCTCCTATATATTGCCGCATTGTTTAAAAAGGGGGGAAAAAAAAAGTATTTTTTTATTAGCATAATTAGTGTGATGCTTCAAAATTTGCTATATCCTGTATACTGTAGCATGATAAGGATTTGCTCAGTTCAACTTCACATTACACCAGGTTATCATTCAAAAAGGTTAAAAAGAAAGACACTTTTTGGTACTTTCCCAAAATAACCCCCAAAAAAAAGGAAAAACTTTTAATGGCCCCCTGCGAAAAGCAAGGAAATTATTTGGGGTAGTTAGAGGGAGGGGTTTGGGGTTTAAAAGTGGCTTTTTAACAAATTTTATAACCAATATTAAAGTAAGGTCTTAAGCCCTTTTCCCCTTAAAAAAGACAGCCAACCTCCATTGAGCTTCTCTCCATAGGGTTTTATTGTTTAGGGGTGGGGGTCAAAAGTGTCCCGGGGTATAATACAAATCACGTATGAATTAGCACAATAGACTATGGTATTCCACTCAATGGGATCCTACAGGCAACAGAAACCACTGAATAGCATTGATTACATAGAAAAGTCAGGAGCTTTTCTATAATTCCTATAACCTTTCATGATGTTAAATTTGCTAACGATGGGCCCTCAAAAGGGCCCACTGGGGGATTAAAAGCCTTATACATTTTCTATTTAACGGATTCCCCCCCATTGGGTATTTCCATTTTAATTTCCCAAAGTCATTAAAAAAACTATTAAAAAAAACTCATGATAGATTTCCCAAAATGATTTCCATTTCGGGATCCAAGACCCAGGCTAATATGGTTTACTTTGGCCGAAAAAAAAAAAAATTTTTTTTTACATTTGTTTTTCGGATCCCTTTTTAACCCATGGGGGATTATAAAAACTTTTAGGCTCTGTCAGCACCCCATTTAACTTTTTTGTGGGGAAAACTAAAAAAAGGGGAAAGTAAAAACCCCCCTTTTTGGGGGTGGTAAAACACCCATGGAATTTACTTGGCTATTTTAAAACAAACTTTTTCCCTTTGGCAGATGGGCATTTATGCTGGAACCTTTTCACACGCATAAGCATTTATGTAGGCTGAAACATTTTCAAAAGTAAAAAAAAATTTTCCCAATTTTGGAACCCCAAGCCAAATATATTTCTCAGTCGGGGAAAATTTTCCCAAAATCCCCCTACACTTTAAAGATAAAAATAATGCCAGATACAAAGGGGTGCTGGCTTGCTTCTGGAGCTTATATTTATAAAAGGGAAAAACCCCAAAAAGTGAAAAAGAAAAAACCCCAAGTGGAAAAATCTTTAGGAAGGGCCAAAAAGGGGTAAAAATGTGTCAGTTTGTCAAAAGCAAAAAGAGCATTGCGGGACTAAAGAAACCCAAACCGAAATTTTTTTTCTTTAACACAGTGCTTTGAGAGAAAGTAACGAGGGACCAACAGAAGGGGAGACTAGGACAAAGCAGTGCTTCTCGAAACGTGCGGCCCTGGTCCCGGTCTGCATCGGTAGCTCAATAGGCGTCTTTAAACAAAATGCATAAGAGGGGGGTTTGTAAAACCCCTTCTCCATTTTTTTTTTAAAGCTTTTTACTGAGCTGCTTGTTTTAAAGGGGGCCCAAATGAATCAGAAAGGGTTTCATGAAAAACAGTATAAAGCTCAATGAAATTTTCCCCTGGCAGCAGCAACCACCAACATGTAAGGTTCCCAAGAAGCTACAGTTGATTTCTAGGCAGTGTAAGAGATAAATAAACCGGGAACAAAGTGGCTGGCACTTATGAGGGCAATGTGGTTGGCATTTTAAAAGGAGCAAAGTTAGCAGGGGTATTGTGGCTGGGTTTCCCCTGGGTTGCAAAAGGGGTTGGGCAAATTTTTGATTTTTGTGTCTTGTGTTGCTTGCACTTACTTTGTACTCCAATATGGAGTGTGGTACTAATTTGTGCTGCAAAAATGGCTTTTTTTTTTATCCCGTTGTTGGGGGTATTTTTAAAAAAAGGGTTTCTCCTTCCTACTAAAAAATAAATATTAAGCTCTCGGGGTCCCCAAAGAAAAAAAAACAAAAAAAAAAAAAAAATGGGTTTACCCAAATTTTTAGTTTTTTTTTTTTTTTTCTATTTGTTTTTTAAAAACCACCCTTTTAAACTTAATTTTGGAAATTTGGTGTGCTTTGGGGGATTTGACAGGGTTTGGGTAGGTAAAAATTTGGCCAATCAGAATATTGCTTGGTTTCCCCCTGTGAAATAATTTTTTACTGCACCCCGTGGTTGTTTGACACCACTTGGAAAGTACTTAGCATTGGGATGGGCACTGGGCATCCAAAAAACCCCAGGGGAACACCCGTTGGGGGGGGTTTAAATTTTTGCTTGGGCCCACTAGCGAAAATATTTTTTTTTCTGTATGTGAAGTTTGGGCCCCTATTTTGGGAAAATATTTATTTTGGGGAAGGGTAACTTTGGGGCTGCTAGGGATATTATGTTTTCTGAATTTGTGGTTTTTTTTTTGGCATTGCCGGGGGTTACTAGGGAATTTGCATGGTGGGGTTTTTAGTTTTATGCTTGATTTGGGCAAATTTGGGGGGAAAAATTGTAGGGTTTTTTTTGCCCGGTTTTAGGCCCTGGAATTTTCTAAGTCACTTTGGATAAACCCGGTAGAAATAATTTGGGAAGCTTTGGAAGAAAACTGGAGAAATTTAAAAAAACCAAACTGGGAATAAACATAAGAGTTTTCTTAATTTAAAAAAATGGCTTTTAAAAGTTTCAGGGGAGAATCAGAAATAAATTTTTTCTAAAATGGCAATGTTTACAAGTTTTTAAAAAATATGTGAAAATAAATCAGGGAAATTCAAGGGGCCCACCTAGTAAAAATAACCGAAACCTTTTAAGAGCGGGACCTTGGGTGCAACAAAATTCGTTGTCGGGTAAGACACAGGAGGCAACGTGACTTCTATGTAAAAAAGTATACACCAGATTCTCCAGATGGTGCCTTTGCTTCAAGGATAACTTTGCACTTTCAATGACCTTGTAACAATAGAGCTTCTCTACTTTCTTGTACATACTGTGTGTGTCTCAGAGAATCTCTTCACCATGCAGCCAACTCTCTGCCAACCAAAACTGTCATTTGTAAGAGAGCCAAACAGCTGCCAGCGCTCCTCTTATAACTATCATAATACCCATTAAAAGGAGCACTTGCAGAGCTCACAGATTAAATATTTTGGATACAATCCCTTAAACCGAGTTTAAATCATGTTAAAAGGCAAATACAACTTGTCTTAATGCAGATTCCCACTTAATTAGCCAAATGAGTGAAAAGCTGAAAATGCGTAATAAACACACAATCACCATGTGTGCAGCTTGTGTTGGTGTCTTCTGCTCATTCCAGCAAAGATGACTAAGTAAAAAGTAATTACAGGACAGTCGAACACCCTGAAGACTTGAGTCGGTCGTCACTTGTGAAGTGTGCCAATGACTTACAATCATGTAATGCACATAATCATCCATATGTGCGAAAACCATGGGCGTTAGAATGGAGCTAGAGCACTTCCATGATATTATATAGAGCTTCCACTCTTTAAAAAACGCTTTTCAATACATTTTTGGACATGGTTACAGGAATTAATAACTATTCAGCCTCATGGTGTTTCTAACTTGGACTTTGATGACATATCGATAGAATATGCCATCAAAGTCTGATAGGTGCGGGTCCCACCTCTTGGACCTGCAGCTGTCTCGGGAACAGTCCCCCAAAAGTATCGTCTCAGAATGGAGAGCTAGTTGTGCTTGCGCATGACTCTCCATTTTGTTTTATTGGAGTACCAATACAGCCGAACACAGTGGGAACCCCACCTTTCAGACTTTGATTGCATATCCTATTGATACGCTATCTAGATCTATGGTAGGAACACCCCTTAAAAGTTCAAATACGGAGCCATAATATAGCACCTGAAGAAGTAGATAAGGCCCAACAGTGACATATATAGAGTGATCTTTTCTGTTGGACTATGTATAAAAAAAAAGAAAAACACAACTGTGGTATGTTACAGTGGATTCTGCATTGCAAGGATCTTCTCCATCAGCAGCTTTTCTTCTAGGGCAAAATACCTTTAATTCAATACTATACGGCGGCACATGTGACTTTGTGTACTGCCATTCAGGCTCAGTCTACACAGTGCTGCTGTGTGCATGAGCCTTTAGTTTGGGAAGAGCCTGACCTAAGGTAATCAGCACTCCAGAAGATTACTTAGGGTATGTTTAAGTTATGTCATTTTCATGCATAGTCTGTATAAAAACCATGTTACAGCTTCCATTGGTTTGAATTGTAATACACACTATATATCACACTGTGATAACATTTTTTTCCCTAACGTGGATTTCTGACATGTATTATACTTGGTTCCCACAGTGTTTTTAGACACGTATTTTGCATCAGTATGTGTAAGCCAAGACCACAAATGACAAGCCTTTCAGTTATAGTTTTTCCTCTGTGTAAGCTCCACTTCTGGTTTTGGCTTACAAATACTGCTGCAAAATCCATGTCAAAAAATGCCATGTGTATCCAGTCTTGCATGGTGTGTTTTTCAGATGACAAAATATACCATGTGAACATACACAGGGTACTTAATATGGTTACAATCAGTATTCCCCGCCCCCCACCTCCCTTAAAAAAAAAATGGCAGAAAGCCTCCATTAAACTTTTTCCGCTGCAAGGATTTTTGTTTTAGTTTTTTGTTGCTCAGGCACGGTTTTGACCAGACTACATTTTCCGAGACATGGACTTTACTAATGATAAACAATAGTTCCATACAAAAACACAAACAATGGTATAAATCCTAGGAAAACTATAAAATTTAACTTTTAATGATACAATAATAAAACTTATACAAGGGAAAAACTACACTAAACTAACAGAAAATCTAACCCTATCAAAACTGACTACCTAGGACGCATGGGAAGATCACCCCAATAAGGGCGTTCCCAAACTGGAACCTATCTAAACTGTACCCTAACACTAGCTAAAGAATGTTACTAACAGTCCAAAATACAAGATATAAAGAATAGGACTAAATATATCATGAACTGCACAGTAGTCAGTGATAGTTGGTCCAACTATCGCTGACTACTGTGCAGTTCATGATACTTGGGGATCCGTTTCTGCGCCATGTAAGACTCCAGGTTGTATGTTTTTGTATATCTGGATCCATGATTGGACCATCCAGGACCTCAACCGCAACCCTGGTATAATCGGTTAGATCAAGAGGGTCGTGAGTTGCTAAGTATAATTTATATATTTACCTATTGTTTGTACACCACCCTTTATTTTCCCTGATGAACCCCATTCATTTTTTGGGGAGAAACGCGTTGGAAAGTGGTGTGTTATGTTTGATGTGAAACACATTGTTTGGGATGTTTAGTGTACATAGTGGACCCATTTTTTTACTAGTTATTATGGATCTAGTATACATCTTTGTTATATATATATTTTGATTGTGGATGTACCATTCTATATTCTACTTTCTCTATTTATTAATAAGGTCCTATTCTTGATATTTGGACATTACATATTTAGTCCTATTCTTTATATTTTGTATTTTGGACTGTTAGTAACATTCTTTAGCTAGTATTAGGGTACAGTTTACATAGGTTCCTGTTTGGGAACGCCCTTATTAGGACGATCTTCCCATGTGTCATAGGTAGTCAGTTTTGATAGGGCTAGTTTTTCTGTTAGTTGAGTGTAGCGTTTTCCCCTTGTATAAGTTTTATTATTGTATCATTAAAACTTAAATTTTATAGTTTTCCGAAGATTTATACCATTGTTTGTGTTTTTGTATTGCATATTGTTTTGGGTATACCCGGGGTCATTTATCTGTGTAGGAAGTGCTTCTCCCTCTATTTATTTCAAGTGGAGAAATAGTGGTTTGTTTAAACAATAGTTCCACCTTTCTTAAAAAGCGGTTGACAGATAAGCTTCATAAGAAAAAGCATTGTCATAAGCCAGTTATTGTATGTGTGTGTGTGTATATATTTATATATTATATAATATATATATATATATATTATATTATATAGTAATAATATATATATATAACATACAAATCCCATAATTATTAAATTGTTAGATTGACTGATACTGTCAGGTTATGTTTTTTTTTTTTTACTCCACAGTCTTAAAACCATAGTCTTGAAATATCCTACTTTTAAAGTTTTTTTTTTCACTATGCAGTTTCATATAGCCACAGCCAGATTTAGGCTTTCTACAACAGACTTCCTTGCATTTCGGAGGTTTGAATTTGAAGCGCTGAAATCCGACGGAAAAACGTCCACATAGACTTTAATACAAAAAATGACCTGTAGTCTACACAGGTCGTTTTTTTCCCCACTCGTTTTTTGGTGCCACCAGTTTTAGGAACAGGTTGTAAAATCCGCCGAAGACCAGCAGAAAATTTACTATTGAAGTCTATGTAAACTGCCGGACAGTTTTTGGACATTTTTTCAACGTTTTGAGGCATAGTTTTTGGACAATTCTGCTGAAAAACTGTCCAGGTGTTTAAACAAGTTATATGAATTTTGAATGCATTAAAAACTGCCCAAAAATCATAAAAAAACAGGCCAAAAATCACGGCAAAAACTTCAATAAAAAACGAAAAACCACCCAAAAAAACTTGTCGGAAACCCAGCTGCTTTGGACAAAAAAACCTGACAAAACACTCAGGTTCAAATCTTTTTTTAGGTTTTGGATTTTGGGGAGGTTTTTTTTGTCCTATGCTGTGTAGGCCTAGCCTTATTCTCACACTTCCTGTGTTGGCTGTGGGAGGGTCTATGGCAGCGATTGACATATGAGCTCTGCTGTTCCTAGCTATTACTGACATGACTGCAGGAGATTTATAAAGTGATCATACAAGGCTACAGATCTCTAAAGATAGAAAGCTTCTCATTTAGTCAAGTAAACAAAGTACATTGCTAGAGATATGACTCTGAAGGATGTGACTCACCACTGACGGAAGGCAGCTTAGAGCACCGAGACATATAAAAGAACATGGAGAGGTGGGAAGAGATGGTCATAACCAGACACTTATGTGCTTTAAGAGGAGCTAAAATCTTTATCTCCTGACCAAAGCAAAATCAAGCAAAGTATTTGGTAATGGTCTTCATTAGAGTTGATCGATTAATCGAGACCGGCAAAAATAGAGATCGAGACGGGGTTCTCGATGGCGATCGATCTGATTTTGCGGTAAAATCGGGTAAAAATCGCCGCTGCCCCATTTTCACCTTGCATTGACTTTAATGGGAATCGACGATCAAATAAAAAGATTTTCATGAAAAATCTAAATCGTCTCGATCTCGACTGATTGATCAACTCTAGTCTTCATTTACTTTTCCCTACATGTAAAACCTAACCATTCTGGTGACAAAATCCCTTTCATGTACCTGGCGTCATGATCACAAGTGTCCAGATTGCCCTAGGAGAGTGCTAAGTGCAGAGAGCTCTGGCAATTAACATGAAGGGTCCTCTTTCTGTGCACCTCCGATCATAATCACTATTATAGTAGACCTATCTTTACACTGCTGTCCATGACCCTTATATAGTGCTTTCTGCAGTTTTGAGGACGGACTGCTGACAAACGCCTAATAAAGTTATGACTTTTTTTCTTCTGAAAAATACAGCTTCAGAAATACTTTCACAATAGATGACACTAGATATTTTTGAAAAAATCCAGATAGATCCTCATTCCCGCTGATCATGACAAAATGTTAATTAGTTAAAAATTACAAAATTGATTCAGCTCCTAGACATCATCCTCATTTAAATTAGACCCCAGACCAGACCCCTATATTTATTCAGACCATATACACCAAATTAAATTCAGACCTCAGACCTTTAAGTTAAATTATACCCCCAAATTAATCAGAGCTCAGAAAAAAAACAACTTGCGTCTCTTCACTCCTGGATGTCCTTGGGCACTGAAGAAAGGTTCTTACACCAGCACATAACATCTTGATGCTTCTTCAGCATGACTACGTTGTTTGCACTCTTCCACACAATAACCTGATGTGAGCTTGTTCGTTGGCACATGAAAGTCATGATGCAGCACTGGAAGGGCTGTCTTAAGTAATTTCGGGGCCCCATAAAACTGAAGATCTGGACCCTCTACCGATTACAGTTCCTATCATATCCATGGGTAATTTTTTTTAAAAAAATAACATTGATCAGGGCCCCTACCAGTAGTATTGCCAATACGGCTCTGATGGCATCCCTGGGCACTGGTGCCCGCATGCCCCCAGAACTAAGGCCCAGTCACAATGGCTATGCCTATAGATAAACAAATGCCTGTCTTCTTTCCACCGCCTATGTCAACAAATGCTGCTGTGCAGTGCAAGCAAGTTGAAAAAAAACCTGACCCAGTACAAAAGATAGTTCCCAACCGTGGCTGGGAAATGCTGACATAACGTAACAGCCTGCTACAGGTTTCTTTTTGCTTCTTTTATAGTCAGTAAATGTGCTCGTTTACAATGTTGCTCTACTCTTTAGACAATTTATAATAAAGGTGCATTAATATTTAAGGAACTAAACCTTTAAATAATTAAACTATTGCGTTAAAGATTTATTCAATCTCTAGTTGCAGATGTAAGCCATATATTTATGTGGCATGTGTTTCAATTTTGTTCTTTTCATTTATGACCTTTTAAATAAAAAGACTCAGGGTCAAAGGGTTTCAGCTTTAAATTTTTGACCCCAAAACCCTTTCAGATTTAAAAATCTTTTGTGACCCTGAAGATCTTACTAGAGTTTATAAAGAGAGTAATAGATTTCATAGTATGCAAGAGGGCAGATCAAAATCTTAAGCTTTTTTGTAGGAAGAGAAAAAACTGGGGTTCAGTGCCCTAAAGAAAATTTTTTTATCCAAACCCCGGGAAAGGAGGGGGCCCTGGCCCCCACATCCTCTTTACTATACTTTTTGTTTTGAGGATTTGGGGTTTCCAAAGCTCTTTTCCCTTTCTTAGTATACAGTTTTGTTTAATGGTTTTTTCTTTTTTATTTGGAGGGAGCATCCCCCCCAAATTTGCCCCAGGTGTTTTTAATTAGCATTTAGTCTTTTTTAAGGGTTAACGCTCTGTTTCCTTTCAGTCGCTTCCAAGTTTCCTTTGGAGAGGTAAGCTGTGTCAACCTTTCCTTTTTTGGTGTTGTGCTGTGTGGGGCCCATTGCTGCTGTGGTGTTTGTTTGGGGGGGGTGGTGAAACCCAAGAGCCAGGGGGCTGGCCTGGCAGCAGTGGGGGGACCACTGGGTTTGCCCCTTGCTTGTGGGGGTTATTGTTTGCGGCGGTGGACGCCATACAGTCCCAATATCCATTAATGCGAACCCATTTTAAAGGGGTTTTCCGCCATGAAGGGGCCAAGTGGGCCTAAAACCGTTTAAATCAAAAAAGTTTTACTAAAAAACCTTTCTTGTTAAATTTTTGAAATTTTTTTTGCTGAGAAGCTTAGATAAAAGTTTTGTTTTGAGGATGTGGGGGTTCAAATCTCTTTTCCCTTCCTATATTTTTTTTTTTATTCTAGCCAAGAGCCCTTTTAAAAAGAGGGCCGGTTTTGGTAGTGCGGGGTTTGATTCTCCAATTTTCCCCCAAACAATCTTTTTTTTATGCAGTTTCTGAGTTTTTTTTAAAAATGCAATGTTTAAATCCATCATTAGACGGGTTGTCCAACTCCTCCAATCAACCAACAGTTTCCCCCCCAAAGGGGTATAAAAAAACCCCAAAAAAAAAAAAAGTACTCACCTACTTTTTTCACCCATTAAAGTTAGGGGGTTGGCCCCAATTTTTGGGTTAAGCTTATGTCCCTTCCGAGAAGTAAAAATCTTTGGGCCCTTAAAGGGTTACGTGCCATTCCATTGACATCAGCATCAAAAAAAGGGGGAATATTTTTGAAAAAAAGGAATGGCCATGGTTAAAACCCAAAGGATCGGTGTACCACAGGGCCCCCCCAGAATAAAAAAGCCCCAGAACCCCACTCCCAGATTTTTGCCTGCAAAAACGTTTACGAGTACAAAGGTAAGCCCTTTTTTCCTTCTATACTATTAGGGACTAGTAGTAAGCTTTAGAAGCAGTTGGACAACCTCTTCAATTACTTTTCCCAGCAAAAATGGGGAAATCGGGGGTAAAAAAATTTAATGAAAAAACTATTAAATTTACTAAAATTGGGGGGGGGGGGGCCCCTTCTTTTGGATTGTTCTAAAGAAAAAAACTTTAGCCATCAAATAGTTTTATTTATTAGTTATGCATTTGGTCTTTAACCCCTTAAGGACCCAGCCATTTTTTGGCCTTCCTGCCCCCGGGCCCTTTTTTTGGGAAAATTGACATGTGTCACTTTATGTTTGGGGAATAAAATTTTTTTTACACTTTTTAAACCTATCCTGTGATTCTGGAATTTTTTTCTCGTGACACATTGTGCTTTAAGTTTGTAAGAAAATTTTATCCTACAAGCCTTGTTTTTTCGTTTTAAAAATATCAAAATTTCCCTGAAAAAAATTTTAAAAATCTGTGAAATTTTTAAAATTCCAAAATTTCTGGTGAAGACAGATAATTATTTCCCCCAAAAATAGTTTATAACTAGGATCTAAACCCTATGTCTTTCTGTAGGGGTTTGGGATCTTTTTTTTTAAAATTTTTTTTTTTTTTTTTAATGACATTAAGGGCTTAAAAAAATTTTGTTGTAATATCCACTTTTTTAAGAAAATTTTGGCCCCAAATACATTTTTTTTGGACCATCCAGTTCTGACGTGGCTTTGAGGGGGCCCCGTATGTTGGTACCCCCATAAAAAGACACCCTTTTAAGAAACTAGGGCCCCCTTAAAGTATTTAAAACAGTGTTTAAGAAGTTTGGGTTTAAACCCCCAGGTATTTCAAAAGAAATTAAAGCAAAGTGGAAAGGGAAAATTTTAAAAAATTTCCCCTATTTTTGCAGATTTTCAATATTTAAACCATTATTCACGGGAAAACGGTTTAAAATTTTATAGGTAAATGCAAAGTTAATATAATGTTTCCCCCCGGTCTGTGTTTTTTGAGATATATCTTTTGTGGCCCCCAGTTTCATTATTTGGCTCAAACCCCTAAGCCCCAGAAAAGGTGGGCACCCACAGGACTCGGGGTCTCATTTTCCCAAAGCAAATTTTTTTTAGGGGGCCAATTTTAGGTTTTTAGGGGGCCCCCAAGGGGGTAAAACCCTTTAAAAACACCCCTAAAAAAAACCCCATATTGGAAACTACCCCCCCTTAAGGTTTTATATCGGGATTAGTGGGGTATATCGACGCCACAAAATGATTCAAAAGATTTTTTTTTAGCAAATTTGGGTGTGAAAATTTTAAAAAAAATTTTTTTTTTAAAAATCTGCAATTTTAGCTTTAAAAAAGTTTTTTTTTTTTACAAGGAAACCTGGAAAAAAAAAAAACCCCTCTGCAATTTTTTTCCCAAATTTGGAATACTTTAATGTGGGTGTAAACTGCTGGGGTTTTTGGGCGCATGGCAGGGGGGTACAAGGGAGGGGAGGGGCTATTTGGCTTTTTGGAAACCCCCAGATTTTGGTTGGGGGCCCTGTCGCATTTCCAAAAAACCCCCAAAAATCCCCCAAAAGGTGAAACCTTCCAGAATTTTGCCCCAATTTTAAAATTCCAAACCCCTTTCATGGAAACTTTTGATAGGGTGGGAAAATTTTGGGGATTTTGGGTGCCCCTGGTGTTTTCCCTCTGTTTTTTTTTTTAGCTTGGGGCCCTAAAATGGAGGGGGGGGGGGGGGAAACACAGTTTTCCCCCATTGTTTTTTGGGCCTTTTTTAAATTTTTCAGCCTTCGCTTCCCCTGTAAAGTGTGTGATAACTTTAAATGGGGGGGAGTACAATTGCAATGGTTTTAAATTTTATATATTTTTTTTTGTTTTATTACTTTTCACAATAGAAATAGGTCTAAAAAAAATTGCGTTTTTAAGTTGTCCTATTCTGACAGTCTTAAAATTTTTTTTTGCTGTGTGAAAAGCTGTGAAGGGCCTTTTTTTTTGCGGGGGGGAATTGATGCTTTTATTTTGGGACCCTTATGGGGGGCATACAACACTTTTTCACTGTTTTTGATGAAAAATAAAATGGGTATTTGAAAAAATATTTTATTAGATTTATTTTTTGCATTAGATCACACTAGCATTTTTCCATTCTTTTTACTTTTCTGGGACAAAGCCCAAATTTTTCAACCAAGTTGTTTTCACAGCTCATAGAATAAGTCTGGCTTATTTTTTTGAGCTGACCTAATGTTTACTCTTTCAATTTCCTTTTGATCCAAAGCTTTTTGAAATTTCAGGCTTATCTTTTATTCATTGTATGTTTTTCCCCGGGTAATTGGGGCATCAGTCTGGGGAGGGGATTTTTTCTTTCTAACTTCCAACCTTGGGGCACCAAACCCCCTGAAGGAGGGGGAGATACACAAAAAAACACCCCCTTGGGATTTTTTAAAGGTGACAACAGTAAGGCGTGTCAGCCCTTTTATTTCAATGATATAGATTTGACAAGCAACCCCCGAAATTGAGAAAACCCCGAAGCCTCCTCCCCCCAACCCTAGAAGGGCGTTATGGGGGTGAAGCTTGCTCCCTGAGGGTTCTCGTTCTGCCACCATTTCCTGGCTTCTCAAATGGTTGAAGTTCCAGACTCTATGTAATCCTCCAGGTGAAGATGTAAGTACTTAACCCTATGTAAATAACTATCTTTCCTTTTCCAAACTATACATAATATCACACTATTTCCTGTATTCAATTTATGCTATTTAAATTTTTATCATATTTGATTTGTTATTGAATTATTATACAAATAAAGCTGTGTTATATCCTTATTCATTGACCTTCCTTAAAGCCGTATTCTGAACTTGTGTTGATATAACTTGGCAAAACAACTGTTCACTTTTTATTAAGGTTTTTGTGAGGCGTTTTGAACAAAATACAGCAATCCTGGTAGTGTTTTTTATTTTTTATTTTTTATAGCGGTCACTCTGCGTTAGATATAACATGCTAGCTTTACTCAGCAGGTTGTTACGATTACAGAAATACCCAATTTTTTATATATTTTTTATTTTTTTACTGCTTTCATACAATAAAAACACTTTTATTCCAAACAGGAAAACACATTTTTGCATTGCCATAGTCTGAGAGCCATAACTTTTTTTTATTTTTCTGTGTATGGAGCTGTATATAGGCTTGTTTTTTGCGGGAAGAGTTGACGTTTTTATTGGTATCATTTTTTGGTGGGACAAGACTTTTTGATCAGTTATCAATACGTGTTTTGGAAGGCAGAGTGAAGAAAATACTGTAATCCTAGTAGTGTTTTTTATTTTTAACAGCGCTCACTGTGCAGTATCCGTAATAAGTTATCTTTACTCTGTGGGTCGATACGATTACGGTGATACCCAATTTATATAGTTTTTTATGTTGAAGCACTTTAAAAAAAAAAAAAAAGAAGTGTTTTTTGTGTGTAAAAGAAATATTTATGCATCGCTGTCTTCTGAGAGCCATAACTTTTTTATTTTTCCGTATACAGAGCTGTGTTAGGACTTTTTTTTTTGCGGGATGAACTGACGTTTTAATTGGTAGAACATTGGCGTTTATAGGGGTTTTGATCACCTTTATTCCATTTTATGTGCTGCGGGATGAACAAAAATCTTAATTCTGTTATTGTTTTTTTTTTGTTTTTTTACGGCGTTCACCGTACGAGTAAATTAACATGACAGATTTATAGGGCAGGTCGTTACGCACGCAGCGATACCAAATATGGGTACTTTATTTATTTTTTGGGGCGATTGTGAAGGGGAAATGGGCGGTGTACGTGTTTTTATTTTATTTTTCGTGTTTATGTTTTATTTCACTTTTTTTACTTTTTCACTTTTTTTTTTACTTTTCCCCATAGGGGATTTGAATGAGACATCTTTAGATCTCTCATTCAATAGGAATCAATGCACAGCTTGTTGCTGTGCACTGGTTCCTATGACAACTGTCAGTCACGATGCCGGGCCATGCCCACAGGCCCCCCCCCCGCCCAGAGCGATCGCGGGTCGGCGCAGAGGGATGTCAGCTGTAATATACAGCTGACACCCCGCGCCGATCGCGCGAACTCTGCTTTAGAGTTCGCGTGATCTTCAGGACGTATGCATACGTCCAGGTGCGTCAACCCCCAAACGACCTGGACGTATGCATACGTCCAAGGTCATGAAGGGGTTAAAGGGAGGTAGCATCAAATTTGTTTAACGCAAATGTATAAATCCCTGAAATCCCATTATAACAGTGTTCCTTGTGTCATCGTCTCATCCCGTTGTAAAACTGCTGTGGTGCTGCTCTGTCATACCATTAGCCCCTGGTGGGAATGTAATCTGACAAATACTTGCATATATACAAATTTGTTTATATGCAAAATACCCCATGAGGTGAAAAAGGCGACTGAATCCTCACACACCGACATGGTGCTCGTTCTCCCCAATGAGATGCATTACCCCTTCTAAATACTTGCCTATGGAAAGGCATTTAACATGGATGACATTTTCAAGAATACCGTTTGCTGTAAAGGGGTTGTCTCACTACAAGGATTGCTTTTTATGTTAAAGATCTTGCAAAAATAAGTCACTTTGCAAAATATATCCATTAATAGTGTCCTACCCATTCCTAGATATCCCCTCGTGTATGGGCTGCATCAGCTCCCTGGCTGCTATAGCTACAGACCTGTTTGATCTCTTCTGATAGGCTGTCAGCACTAGTTGCTATAGCTACAGACCTGGCTTCTACTACAGCCTAGTAGAAACCAGTAAACACGCCCCTGAATTCAAAATGAAATCAAGAAAACGGGACTGGGTTAAGATGAATCAATGTAGTGAGATAACCCCTTTAACGTTTAAAGTGTTACGGTCAAGCTTATAAAGTGGTGGTGTTGTGTGTAAAAAAATGGTTCCTCTTTCATTTGAACTACAGCCCTCTGCTTTCTCTTCTGGACTACCCACACTTCACTTCCCCAGGAAACTTCCTCCAAAAGCTTATGCATGATTTGGAAGGTCATATTTTGTTCTAAGCAGCAACATTTAGAACACATGATTTATCAAAACTGTCTAACAGTAAGAATGTCTTAATTGCCCATAGCAACCAATCAGGGCTTAACTTTTATTTTTGAAACAGCTGTGGAGAAATGAAAGCTAAGCCCTGATTGGTTGCTATGGGCAACTAAGACATTCTTACTGTTAGACAGTTTTGATAAATCAGGCCCATGGTGTTCATACACCGCTAAATGGATTTTGATTTCTGAGCAGCCATTCGCTATTCCACAGTCAAGTAACATTTTTATGACCACTTTCTACTTTGGACATCAGCAATGCATAGCTCAGCTCCCTGATGAGAGGTGAATGTTGGCTATGGAGGTGTGCCAGGGCAGACTGACACTCTGCTGTGGAGCAGCTCATCTCCAAAAGGAACCAGGGGGCAACCAGATGTTAAGTTCTGTGAATCTTACGGCATATAGGACTCTGAAGCAGATGGATGGCGACTGCACCTCTGCTAATTAAGTTGCATAGGGATTAAAGGCTTAAGTTTTCATGGCAGTATGAGAATTGGACCTTCACTAATTGGCAAAGGTTTGTCTTCTCTGATGAAATACATTTTCTGCTTCATAGAACGGATGTGTAAGGTGTAAAATATCAGAGAACAAATACCCTGCAACCATTGCTGGAAAAACACATAATGGTGATAACATTGTTCATTGTTATGGCCTGGGAAATATTTTGGCACCCGTTGTTGAGCTTAGTCATCCATGTGGAATACACACTATGTGGGTATGAATCCATCTTTGCAGATCACGCACACCCATACAGGCAAATTGTCTTCCCTCTTCCATGGGGTAGATGGGGAATCTGCCAGCAAAACGCCAAAACATGTCTTTCGGCTAGAAATGTCCAACACTGGTAGAAGGAGAATGACCGAGATTTTCAAGTAGTAACCTGGTCCTCTCAATATCCAAGATCTGAAACCAATCGAACATTTGTGGAACCACCTTTTATAGATCCTCTAACATGTACTCTCCAGTAGCTGTGGGATGCAGTCAGCATGGCTCCAGATACCTGTGACAACCTACCAGGACCTTATACAGTCAGACAGAGCTCCAATGTTAACAGGTGCAAGTATGAAGATCATGAAGTAAAGCCAAGCCGATTTTGAATGTTTTTGGCCGGTTGGCCTTCATCGCAAACGTCTGGTAGTGGCCAAAGGGGAAAGAAACAGGAGCTATGTGTCCTAGTATCTGAACTGGATGTGGTTCCAGGAGCTGTCGGACAACTTTTCCCCATATGGGACTTGTATCAGTGATCTACAATGGCAACTGTCAATCACTATTGACCGCCATGCCTACAAGGCACGGCAGGGCATTGTGAAGTCACAGGCAGTCCAGATGCCGTTATTAGGCTTCTGGGCTGTAAGGGAAGCCATTAGAGCCTGCAATCGCGCAGCAGGGGGCTCCAATTGAGCAAAAGGAAGCTCCCGCCTTCTGTCTTTCCCTTAGCTGCCGTGATTGATTGTGGAAGCTAAGGGCTTAATCATGTGAGATCCGGCCACGGGCGATGAAGCATGGTGCCAGCTATAATATACAGCTGGTCTGTGCGGGCCCGCACAATATCCATGACGTACCTGTAGTCACTTCCACTAGGATGTACATGTCAAATGTCGGGATGGGGTTAAAGACGTTTTGCTTATGTATTATTTTAAATTTTCCATATCACTATCAATTATTTAAAACAAATCCTTAAAGGAGTTGTCTCCCCACAGGGTTTCAAAGAATGCATGAAAGAAATTCTCTGTCACTTCCTGGTTCAAACTAATTTGCATAAGCTCCATGCTTGTACAGGTCCGTTGTGCTTTCAGATGCTAATTAGATTAGATATGCTTCTCAAACTACTCCAAGGACTTCTTATCTGATCCCCAAAACAAAAGCCCTAATTACAGAGCTGTTTACTTGAGATAAATCAAGCTTTTTACTGTCTGGCAGCACAGGACACTGACTGACACTGCTGACCTGTGTGATGACTCACTCTCTGTTATCTCATTGAACAAACAGCCCAGGGAGATTTGTTTACAGGTCGGTTACTGAGGGAACTGAAATAGCCAAGGAGGTAATAAATTCACTTGTATCTCTTTAGGGAAAACAGAGGAACAATGCAATATATTTGGAAAATGTCTTTATTTTGTGTTCCCTACAATTTGAAAGCTATTCTTTGTAGCGAGACAACCCCTTTAAATCTTGAATTTTTCCTCTTTGGCCACAAAGCCTAATAATAGTGTGACAATTGCTGTTCTACAAAGAAAACATCTCCATAGTCTCCTCATTATCAGCACAGGCAGGATTACACTAAAAGATGACACCAATGTATATGGATTTCACAGGATCCACCATTCACAATAGTCACAGCTTTCCCTTTCCCCTTCCTGCACAGTAACTCTTTCCCAGGTCACACAGCAAAAATCTCCTGTAGAAGTCAATGGATCTGTTCCTGTTCATAGGCTCCTATGCCCATGTAGCTGCTGTAAAGCATCTCTCTAAATGCTGTTACAAAGAAAGAATATGTATCTTGTTTTAATTATTAAATAAAAATGGTTATAGATTCTCTTTTAGTGCTGTGTAATGGAAAAAAAGCTATTCCACCACTGTAATTTTGTTTAGTTTTTACAGTGTGGCAAAAATGACATTAACTTTATTCCATGGGTCAGTTAAAATATGGCAGTAACAAATCTAAAAAGTCTGCTGCATCAAACGGATCAAGAATCGACATGACAATTCTTTGAACAGATCCAAAATACACATCACAAAGACGCATGTAAACACGCATTGGCGATCGCTTGTCTGAACGCCGATGCGTGTTTTACATTGAAAGCAATGTAAAATCACACTGAACACTGTTAGGTGCGTATTTGGGTCGGTTTACGGTCCGAAACATGGATACAAACATGCATCTAAAAACAGATCCCAACTTGAAGTCAACACGTGTGTGAATATACCCTTACGCTTATTTTTTCATCGACGAGCCTGTATTTATTTTGGAAAATGGGAAAAGGTTTTTTTTAACTTTAAAAAAAAAAAAAAAAAAAAGTGTTGCAGTGTATTGTGCTGTAACTGCAATCCTATTACATGCTGCCATGCCAGAACTGAGGGCCCTCACTAGGGCCCCATGTGCCATTACAACTGTTCTGCACCCCTTATCTGCATTATGGATAGGCAAATATGTGAAAGAAGACACCCTCTTCCCGGCTTACAGCTTGGATGTGTGGCTGATAACAACTCCGGCATTTAAGAGGTCACGGTGTTCATGCTGATCCTATCTATTGCAACCTGGTATCAGCTATTTAGTACAGCCAGCTCATCACCTGAGCCTACACCACACTTCCTGCCCAGTACTATGAGATACATGTATGTGAATTGTTAAAATAGGGGTCGAGATCTCCAAAAACTTGGCTTGAGGGGGAAAATGTCGTGAAATAACAAAACGCCCAATAATTGCCGGATATATTCCTGATCATTCCAGCAACCCTACTCTGGCCCTATTTCTGAATAGGATGTCATCTTTTCTAACATCCATATACCTTAATGAAGCATGGGGTTAAGTGTTGTCTAAAGGAGACATGTATTTGACTGTCCTTAGATTTGGAATGAAATATTCAAAGGGCATATTTGGACACAGTGGTTTTGCCAATGTAATGCACCGTATATGAATGTGACCTGTACACAAAATAAGGAAAAAAATTTGCGCGCATCTTTCTTTTTTTTTCATATTTTAAACATTAAAAAGGTGGAAAGAAAGTAAAACAGTGAAAAAATAAAAAATAAAACTGGTGCGATTTAAAAAAAAAAAAAAAAAAAAAATCAATGAAATGCTTGATCTTTAATATAAGCCCTCTCTGCATCTTCTCTACATCTTACATCTGAATTAGGACATACAAGATGTCGCCTGGGAGACGGAATTTGTGCTTAATAGTGTCTCACCCCCATAACTCTAGTGAGGGTTCCTAATCCCCCCTCCTTTTAGCTGTGTCACCGAACACAAGTCAACCTCTCATGTGCCATCAAACTGGAGACTATAATCACAGTAGAGGAAAGATGCTGTGAGTTTATTATAGCCCAAGGCTACATGGACCTCTTCTGTTCAACTAATAATGCCGTCTTAATTAAATGAGACTAATTAAAAAAAATAAAACAAGGAGGAGCATGTAGGACGGAAAGAAGTTTTGAATCGGGAGAGGTCATTTTCCTTACTCTACAGAGAAAACAGACAAAATGTTCCAAATACATCAATCAGCCATAACATTAAAAACCCCTGTTGTCCTTCCTACTCACCTAAGAAAAAAGTTGATTATTCTGCATATACCGACTGCCACTAGACTATAGCCAGTCATTACAGCCTCCGAACCAATCTTGAATTATTCATCAGGGCTAAACATAATACTTTACAGCCTAACTTCTGAACCGCTTCATAGCTATACCTTCTGGATTATACATCACTCCTAACCACTAATTCTGCCCAAAGATATAAACACTATATCACATTATCTGAGCAATCCCCTTCCTTTCCCCTTTCTTATGTGTCCTCCTTTCTTATCTGAATTTTGATGTATAAATGATTAAAGGGGTTGTCTCACTACAAGGATTGCTTTTTATGTTAAAGATCTTGCAAAAACAAGTCACTTTGCAATATGTGTCCATCAACAGTGTCCTACCTATTCCTCGATATCCCCTCTTGTATGGGCTGTATCAGCTCCTCAGGTCGCTATAGCTACAGACCTGTTTGATCCCTCCTGGCTGCCAGCACTAGTTGCTATAGCTACAGACTTGGCTTCTACTGCAGCCTAGTGGAAGCCAGTAAACAGACCTCTGAATTCAAAGCGAAGCCAAGAAAACAGGACTGAGGTAAGATGAATCAATGTAGCGAGACAACCCCTTTAAGCTGTGTTATTATATTTTTGCAACAATAGAGCAACTGCGTCATTACCTGCTAATTTTAAGGGTGCTTTCACATGGAGCATTTTTTGGTGCGTCTTTTGACGCAGAAATTACAGCATTAATTGCTATGCCTTTCTGCTCAAAAAACGCATCGAAAAAAGCTCTGTGTGAAAGCACCCTAATGAGACTATATAGAAATAAGCAGCAGCTGAAGTAAAGTGATATTAGTCTGCCCTGCCATTCAGAAGTTTTGTCTTGCAGCTAGAGAAGGACAATGTTTTATATGTAACTTTTAATTGCATAGGAATGCCAAAATAGTAAAAAAATATATTGCCCAAAAAATGGTTTCTATAAATATTTTTTATAACAACCCTTTAGACTTTCTTTTTTGTAAACCATTTCCACATTTTTACATGTTATTTCATGGCTTTGTACATGAATGTTGTTATTAACACATTAACAATTGAGTCAATATTAGCTTTTAAGAGGCTGCCCATTACTTTAAAAAAGGCTCTGATAGTTGGGAGGGCACAGTGGTTATGTATTGTTTTTGCATGTATGCTTGCACTCATTTTTTACCTAGTGGTGCCTGCTTATTCTTTATGCTGTTTGCATTAGTCAAAGGACAATGCAGCAAATCACCAGCCTCAGTTGTCACTTGCCATTCATACATAAAGAGATGGCTGAAGCCAGTGACTGGGTGCAACATTAAAGGAGTTGTCTCATTACAAGTTTTCAGCCTACTTCAATGCTTCTGGCAGCAAAGGATTTTTGAATTCAGGGGCGTGCTTCTTGTCTGCCTCTTCTCCTCCCTCTTCCCCCCTCCCCTCAGCACACAAAGCTCTCCTCCATAACTTCTATACAGCAGGGGGAGGGCGAGGGGCTTTGCTGCCAGGGTTAATCCTTTGTATGCCTGCCTAGGTCTGCTGCAGGCTGCTTACTGCTAGATCAGCTGCACTGTCAGCTCCACAGAGTAAGGAGACAGGAGAGGGCTGCTCTATGAGTGTGGAGAGGGCTGTGAAGCTGTGATTGCTAATAGCAGAGCAGGGGGGATGTAAGTGCTCCTATACCCCCTGCTTAGCATACAAATCTCCATCTCAAGCAACAACAAACAAACCCTGTCAGAACAGACACAGGGCAGCTGTGAAGTGAGTTACTATAATCACAATGTGTCACTAATACAGCAGAGCATGAAGCATTCACATGCCTCCCTGCTCTGTTCTAGTATCATAGTCACAGCTCCACAGACACATCATGATTATACTAACACACTTCACTGCTGTCACATCCTACTGACCACAGATCAGCCTCATCACTGCTCTCCTCAATCTGTGTAGAGAGCAGGAGGGAGCAGGCACACACAGGGTTAATCCACACAGACACAGAAGCCAGAACCCTCCCCCTCCTTTCCCTACAGAAGCATACTGTGTGGGAGCGGCTCTGTGCTCTGACCTGTATTCAGAAACAGATGAGTCATCAGCACTGACAGCCAGTGAGATAAAGATCAACAGGTCTGCTGCTATAGGGATTTCAGGAGCTGTTGCACTCCTACTACCAGGGATAACTCAAAATCAGTAGGACATTTGTAATGAACATATATTGCAAAGCTGCTTGTTTTTTTAAAGATCTTTTAATTAAAACCCAATCATTGTAGCGAGACAACCCCTTTAAGTGAGGGCATTGTCGTGGAGCAGGGATGGCTGTGCTGGAAGGGAGCAGGCTGCACAGGTCATTTAAGGGGTATTCTTCTATTCTTAACTGATACACAGAACCGGTTTTAAAATAAAGGACAATTGCTTTAAAAAGTTGGAGAATTTTGTTCTTATTATTTTACCCTCATTACATCTTGTCAATCATAGCATTATTTCTTAGGCTATGTTCACATGGGTTAAAATGGGGCGCATTTCAGTCCGTATTTCGCGCCGTACTGCGAAATATGAGAACTATGGATTATGCCTCCTCTCCCTGCTCGTGCAATATGCCGCGGGGGGAGATAAGTGACATGTCAATTATTCACAGCGTTTACGCGCCGTGAGTAATGCATGTCTATGGGGTCGGCGGGCTGCCGGCCCCCAGCCCCGCAGGAGCTCCCGAACACATGGCTTAATTGCAGGGCGTAATTATGCCCCGCAATTAAGCCGTGTAAACATAGCCTAAGACTATAGTTATATAAGGCCTTGTTTTTTGGTGAGCAGAGCAGTATACTTTTAATATATTTAAAATTAAGTCAGGACAAAACTATTGTAGAAGTCAAGACCATTGTGAAGATGTGTGACGAGCAGAAAAGAACGTAGATGATTTTGCTACTTTAATAGACGGATATAAAAAATGTATTCTTGTGTGTGTGTGTGTATATATTTATATATTTTCATTTTTGTTTTCATTGTGGCCATTATTGATCGTTTACTGCAGTTAAATTTTATAATAACCTTTATTACATTATGTCTCTAAGTATATGACAGTACATCACTCCCCTATGTTCACACGCGTCTTTGCGGATCAGAATTCGTTGCGTAATTGTGCTGCAAAACGCCCGAATTATGCTCTGCAACTACGGTAATTCACAGCTCTCATTCAGAGCTATGATTACCTGCTGTTTTTCCCAACGCGTATTACTTGTCGGGAGAAAGAAGTGACATTTGTTCCTTGCGCTTATGCGGCGTGGAAAGTGAATGTCTATGGGAGCCGGTACAGAGCGCTTTAGAAGCTGGGCCATCTTTTCCATTGGGCACACTAGGCAGGTGCCCGGGGGCCCCACAGGTATAGGGGCTCCTGGTGGTTTATGTATGTCCCAGGAATACAAGAAACACACCCTGGATCCCTTGGCTGGCTTTGCTTATTTAGCTGTTTGTGTGTTTTTAGGATGTGTAAACAGTTAAAAACCATGGTGGAGAAGGGAGCCAAAGCCTTCCTGCCCTGCCAAATAGTCGTGTAGCCTTCAGGCTGGCGGTGTCCAGATATAGGTAGAATGTGCTGGGGAGGGGAGGGCGGCTCGAGACATGGCCAAGTGTGATGTCATGTATTTGGGCAGGGCCCACTGCAGTGCTATGCCCATGGGCCCATAATTCTGTTAAGACGGCTCTGTTTAGAAGTACGCGCAGACCAGCATGTACTTCTAAAACACACGCCATATTGTGGCACGTACAGCACGCGTGGCGCGACACGCTGTGTGAATTTACCCTTAGATGCACATCCACCTGTGTATACCAATGATATGTCCTAACTGTATCACCAGAGAGCCTTGGAAGGGCTTTATTAGGGCAAAGGAAGTCAAGATTTTACAGTCAGCCTCAGTGATCACATTGCTGGGGATGACATGGACAGAACATGCTGCAGCTATAGATAAACAATGCAGGTCTTCCACAAATTAAGCACGCCCGTTTCAGCAGTACACGGAGTCACTTATGTACGAAATATGTCAAATAGAGTCCTATCCTCACAGAGTTCCTTGGAATTTCGCATTTGACCATTACAACAAAGCATTTAAGAGGGCCCAACTGCTTGATAGAAGCCCATGTCTCTCAACAGTACTTTGACAGCTGACTACAAAAGGTAGTAGTTAGGACAATGCAATAAGTATGACTGATCTCCTTTTACCGAGATGAAACATCAAGTTATATGAATATAGAGAAGAAAGTTTGAAATATTAACATTATAGGTAATTTTGGATGAATGAGAAGGAGCTTAATCTAATGTGCCAGTCACTGTAAAGTATACTCAAATGTTGTGAGATGTGGAGCAATATAAAAAATTGTGAAGAAATAGCAGAAATCTACACTTTTCTCTCAACATACCTCTAAGCCATATGGCCTTAGATTAACTACACTGCAAAACATCCTAAGTGCTTTGTCCTTACAGAAATATAACAGATTAGTTTAATGTACATATGTCCTTTTACTTGGCATTACAATGTTTTTGCCAATGACAGAAATGACCTTTCCAGGAATTCTTCCTACCCATGTGTCACAGTTATGTATTGCACTAATATTGCACAAAAAAGTTCACTTAATGAGTTTAATGAATTCTCTGCCTAGCCAAGAGCAGCAGCGCCTTGAATTTATTAGCCTATAAAGTGGTGCAGTGAGAACGTGAAGGCACAGAACAAAGTTTACAGTGAATGGTTTCAGATCTGTGTAGGGACATAGAACGGAACGTGATGCTTATAGAACAAAAAGGCCTCCATACCTGTCTCAACATCCTGGACATAAAAGTGCAGCTCATCTGTGATCTCTGTAACCAGGACAGATTTGTAATTTGCATTTCTTTCCTTCTCCTCCACCACAGCAACGGCTTCTTCTACAGGCTGCTCCTCAAACTTTGACCAGATCTGTAGAAGGGAAAAAAATGGATTTATAAAATACCAGTGACTGCACATCATATTAAGACAGCAATCAACTAAGTAAATATGTATTTCATCAGGAAAATTACAAACAAAATCAACATTTTAAAGCCCAGAAAGCAGGGCTGTGGAGTCGGCAAGCCAAAGCCCCGACTCCGACTCTTCAATTTCCCAAACCTCCGACTCCTGACTCCCTCATACACGGCGCATGTTTAAGTGATAACTTTACTGTAGTAAAATGGTAACATCAGGCTGTTTATCACCTTATGATACAATAATCAAGCTATTTAGGTAGAACAGACACTGATAAGCAAAAGGGTAACAATGTTTTGATCTTTTGAACACTTGTGGATAGAGTTGAAGAAAAAGCTGTATTTGTATCCAAATCCAGTCTGCACCAACATTGGGAATGTGTGAAGAGATCTGGGATCAGATTTTAATCAAGATATGCTTGAATCTGATCCAGAGCCCAGAAGGATTCAGGCAGAGCTGAAAGCCAAAGGTGTATTTCCCAAATACTAACAAGATAATAAAATTAACATTTTGATTTTTAGGAGCAAAACAGTAACAATGCAGTTACAGGAAAGAATCTGCAGAACTAAGCAGACGCTAAATACTTGCAAGTCAAATTTATGTATAAGATATGCAAGATGTATATAAAATTACAGTATCCTCATGTACAAAGCTGTAGTGGATGGTGAGATATGGAGCCTGAAAGTCACAAGTTCAAAACAACTTTACCATTTTGCTTGACAGTGTAAAATTTATTTATTGGATATGACTTTAGAACACAAAAAAATAGTAAATATGCAAAACACTGCAGGAACATTCGTGGAATCTCTGAATTTGCTCTGAGAAATCATATTGCCTCCAACAGACTCTGCATACATGATCTCACATCTGATCTCATTATTTCCAGGCTAGAGAACGGCCTCTCTACACTAACTTGGGTTGGGGGCAAAGTGGTGACCACAGGGGCAACATCTCTAACAATGTCAGGGTATAAAGGAATTGCCTCAGCACAGTCAGTTTTGATGAATGGTTGAACTCTTCTACTTCTTTGAAAGTAGGTGAAAAATTTTGTTAAAATCTGTTTGCCCTGGGAGCGGAATCTTTTCCCCTGGGGCAGCGCTTTGCCTGCTCCATGTCATCAATTACACTCATGTGATAAGGCTGAAGATATGGGAGCAGTAGCACTGGCCGGACCCAATTCCTCTGCTCTTTGAACTGCATCGAACAAACTGTACTAACTAATTATATATTTTGGGAGTCGGTCCCTTTTATGACGACTCCGACTCCTGCAAAATAGGCACCGACTCCACAGCCCTGCCAGAAATCTGTTCTCAGAACGGACCCTCACAACAGATCACACAGATTCTATACAAGGTCAGGTTATAAAGGGCTGTTGTATGAAGACATATCATACATGATAAGAGAAGAAAAAGTGGGCACCGCTAATGAGAAATATGGTGTTAAAGATTTACCAAAAGACTATAAATTACTAAAAAGAAACAAAAAGCAGCATGCAAAGACTTTGTGCACATACGTCCATCAACTTCAACCAAGGGTGGGAAAAAATGTGGATGAAGGGAGGGGGTGGGGGAGGATAAGGAGTTTTTTTAAACTTATTTCCCTATTGATGCAGACTTTAAAATCCATAAGGCAAGAACCAATCTGCCCTGAAGGAAAATTTTATTCCTGATCCCAAAGTAGCCCTAAAGATATTTCATATGGCTACATAAGTATTATTATTATTATTATTATTATTATAATGTAGTAGTAAGTGGTTATCTAAGCCTTTCTTGAAATCCTCAACTGTTCATGCTGTGACCAGCTCCTTAAGCAGGCTATTCCACAGTTTCACAGTTCTCATGGTGAAGAAGGCTTTTCTCTTCTGGAGATTGAATCCTTTTCTCCAGATGAAGGGGCTGTCCCTTTGTCTTTTGAGGGTGTTTAATATGAAATCGCTTTTCACCATACCTTTTGCAGGGTCCATTTCTATACTTATATAAATTAATCATGTCTCCCTGGAGTCATCTTTTCTCAAAACAAAGTAAGATTAATTCTTGTAACCTCTTCTCATAACGAAGATGTTTTATTTCCTTTATTAGTTTGGCTGCTCGCCTTTGCACTCTCTAGCTCCATTACATCCTTTCTATAAACTGGAGCCTTGAACTCAAAAACATACTCCAAATGAGGCTGCAACAATGCTTTATATAACAGTAATATTACATCCCTGTCCTGCGAGTCTATGCCTTGTTTGAAATACATCAATGTCCTGCTGGCCTTAGAGGCAGCTGATTGACACTGCATGTTGTTCTGTAATCTATGTAATCTATGATCTACAACTACACCCAGATCCTCCCTAAAAAGCAATTCTCTCAGTTGTTCACCCCGTTGGACATATGGTGCATACAGATGATTAGTACCCAGATGAAGAACTTTACACTTTTTGGTCATTTGCCAAAATACAATTACACACTATTATTTCTAATCCTATAGACTTTAATTTACCAAATGGAAACTTATCAGGGACAGTGTCAAACGCCTTTGCAAAGTCTAAAAACACCATGGGAGACATGTATGAACGAGGCTGCGCCAGAAGTCTGGCATCTTTTCAGCCTGAAAACTAGAGCAGCCCCGTTCTATCTTTAAACAGACGCACTTCAAAACGCCCGCGGCACTTTGTAATGCGCATGAGATCGGGGGGCATGCTGGAGATATGTCGCACGACAACTATAAGAAGCTACACATTTATATCTTTAGTACGGCAAATCTAGACGCATTACTGCTGGGACAGGTAAACCACTTTAAAAGTGGTTTACCTGAGCCAGAAGTGTCGCTTTGTAGCTAGAAAGTGCTAAATCTAAAACAGGTAGAAAAGGTTAATAGATTCAGGCGCATTATACGCTACAAAAGAGCAGAAAAAAAATTGCGCCTGGGCACTAAAAATCATACATGTCGCCCTTTATCCACAGCCGCTTCACTATCCAGACTTCTACTCACCTCTTCATGAAAACAGATCAGGTCCTTCGTAAAACCATGCCGGCAATCACTTAATGTATAATTTTATATATTCTGCCACATATTCCTGTACATATCCCCTTATGAGCCCCTCAAACAGGTTTCCCACAACAGATGTTGAACTTACTGTTCTATAATTGCTTGAGCCCTTTTTGAAGAGAGGAATCACAATTGCCTTGCGCCAGTGTCCTGGCACTATACCAAACGCTAGCACAGTGCAACATACATAACTGTATGATCGACACCTTAGATCACTTTTTATTTATGCGCAAGTATGTTATTGGTATTCCCATTACTACCTTGCACCTGTGGAACCATCCCATATGGCATTGTAGTCTCTCTGAATCTTAGTAGGAATTGTTTTTTAACTTCCATTCAGCTGTGATTTACAATTTTGTCTGCGAGTTAGCATTGGTTGCGGAAAGCTGGAGGAAAGACAGCATCTGAATTACTGCCATAATCACAAAACTAAAGTAAAAAACTCAAACTTCCATGGGAAAATTATACTGCATGTACACAAGCAATGTCACAAAATTTGGTAGACTAGCACCGCGTGTAATTGGGTGAGATATCATAATGCAGTATACCAGTTGTGCTCTTTAATCATCACAACATTCCTACTTGTCTGTATACCCTCAACTAGGAAACTAGTAATGCTTAACCCACAATAGCTTAAGCTATTCTGCAATATCCAAATCACTGCTTTAATAATGCATATTTGGAGCAATGCTAAAAGCTCAGCTGAAATGAAAAAAGCCCATCACTAGGCAGTCCTTGGGTACAGCCTCTCCTTGTCAAAACCGTCCTCTATAACCTCAGCAAAAATAACTTGGAAATGACATAGTCCCTAGCAGGTGGAGAGAAGGCAGGGTGATGGATGGGAACGGACAGAGATGCTAATTACTCCAGAGAAGCATTACTGACTATATACACCATCTCTCCACTAGAGGAGCAGGCCCAGCTGCCAAGCATTATCTTCAGGATTATCATCAGATAAAAAGCAAACCCAATATGCATAAGCACACTTTACTGAGGCTTCACACCGTCACTTTGTAGTGAGATTTTATCATTTCAACTACTGAGCTACAGCTGCTGCCCTGTAACACATTCACGGTGCTTCCACACGGAGTGTTTTTTGGTGCGTTTATGTGTTTTTTGTGCAACAATGTACAGCATTAATTGATGTGCCTTTCTGCACAAAAAATACATCCAAAAGTGCACCAAAAAAAGCACCAAAACGCATAAAAAAAAACGCAGGTGTGTTTTTTGTGCTGAAAGGCACAGCAACTGATGCTGTACATTTATGCACAAAAAATGGATCCAAAAAGTGCCAAAAACACACCAAAAAATGCTCTGTGTGAAAGCACCCTCAGGGTGGGTTCACATGGTGTAATTCTTTTGCGTTTCTTACTTGAAAAACTGCATTTTTCACGGTCATGGTTTGCAACGCAGCTACTGGCAGCACAATTTTTACAGGTGAAGCATTTTTAAGTTGTGCTTGATCTGTTTAAACCCTGGCAATTTGTGGTAGAAACATGCAATTTTAGATTAATTTTTGCCTGCTCTTAAACACACAAAAATGCACTGTGTAAACATGTTACTGTTATTCAACATGGTTCTCCTGATTGCCAGTTAGGGTGCTTTCACACAGAGCATTTTTAGTTTTTGGATGCATTATTTTTGCAGAAAGACACAGCAATTAATGCTGTACAATTCTGCACAAAAAAAAACACCAAAAAAAACACTGTGCGAAAGTATCCTTAGGGCCCGTTTACACGGCAATGTACAAATACCAGTCGGTTTATCCGTCCAGTATTTGTCCGGTTTGTATGCTGTGCACACGGCCGCAGGGCGGAAGGCTTTTCTCCGCGATGAGAGCCCTCCCCCTTCCCATTTACTTGCACATATTCCGTCCAAAAACCGGACAGAAGAATGTGCGTGCTGAATGTCTTTCGGTCGGCAAAAACACCAGGCGGAAAACCCGTGCAGTGGCGACTGCTGCACGGGTTTTCCATAGAGCCCTGTTGTGCTAGTATGCGGCTGGTTTTTCAAAAGGTCTGCAAAACCGCAAACCGTCTGAAAAACTGGCCACAAACCCGTGCCGTGGGGACATGCCCTTACTGTTAGCATTTTTGCAAGTTGTTCACAGGCAAAGTCATGCATTCATCGGGTCAATTCTTTAATGGCCGCCCCATGTGCATATATACTGCACTTTTATTTGCAATACTGTTATAATCAATTAGAAAACTGCACCGAACACCATGTTTGTGCGGTGTACTGTTCAGGCCGCAGACCTTCAGCTACACCCTTAGCTGCAGGGACTTAAAGGGGTTGTCTCGCTACAATGATTGGGTTTTAATTAAAAGATCTTTAAAAAACAAGCAGCTTAGCAATATATGTTCATTACAAATGTCCTACTGATTTTGAGTTATCCCTGTTAGTAGTAGTGCATCAGCTCCTCAAATCACTATAGCCACCGACCTGTTGATCTTTATCTCACTGGCTGCCAGGTCTGGTGACTCATCTGTTTCTGAATACAGGTCTGAGCACAGAGCCCCTCCTGCACAGTATGCTTCTGTAGGGAAGGGAGGGCTCTGGCTTCTGTGTCTGTGTGGATTAACCCTGTGTGTGCCTGCTTCCTCCTGCTCTCTACACAGATTGAGGAGAGCAGAGATGAGGCTGATCAATAGATGTGACAGCAATGAAGTGTGTTACTATAATCATGATGTGTCTGTGGAGCTCTGACTATACTAATAGAACAGATCAGGGGGGCATGTGAACGGTTCATGCTCTGCTGTACTAGTGACACATCGTGATTATAGTAACTCACTTCACAGCTGCCCTGTGTCTGTTCTGACAGGATTTGTTTGTTGTTGCTGGAGATGTGGAGATTTGTATGCTAAGCAGGGGGTATAGGAACACTTACATCCCCCCTGCTCTGCTATTAGCATACACAGCTTCACAGACCTCTCCACACTCATAGATCAGCCCTCTCCTGTCTCCGTGGAGCTGACAGTGCAGCTGATCTAGCAGCCTGCAACAGACCTAGGCAGGCACACACAGGGTTAACTCTGGCAGCAAACCCCCTCGCCCTCACCCTGCTGTATAGAAGGAGAGCTGTCTGTGTGCTGAGGGGAGGGGGGAAGAGGGAGGAGAAGAGGCAGACAATTCAAAAATCCTTTGCTGCCAGAAGCATTGAAGTGGGCTGAAAGCCTGTAATGAGACAACTCCTTTAAGGTATGTTCACACAGAGTTTTTGAATCTGTTTTTGGATACGCTTTCAAAAGCACGGTGTAAAACGCACCCAAAGTGTGCTGCGTGCTTGGATGCGTTTTGGCTGCAGCAGAAACACACCTTATAGTTTTAAATATGGAGTCTGCTACGTAAAACGGATCAGGAATTGATATGACAATTCTTTGAACGGATCCGAAAGACGCATCCAAAAGACGCATGTAAAACACACATCGGCGATCAGACATCCGAACTTTGATACGTGTTTTACATTGAAAGCAATGTAAATCACACAGCACATTGTTAGATGCGTGTTTGGGTCCGAAACACGGATCCAAACACGCATCTAAAAGACGCCATGTGAACATCCCCTTAGTGCACACCTATGGACTGTCACTGTCATTTATTTAACACTGGAAAACCTCAGTACAAAAAGTGTGTGTCTAGAGCCTTGCCTAAAACGGCAGATTTGCAAGTGGTCAATCAATATACTGTCAGATTTGTTAATTATTAACCACAAAGAGCATGCCTTTAAATATTCGAAAGAGGGCATTATCCATTGACTAGAGCCAACCTGCAGTATCCTCTTAAAAGACATCTGAGGACACAAAACAGAAATCAATTCTCTACACTATTTTAAATTATAGAGCCAGAGGTCTGCAGTGTCAGACGGACCTCCACAGATGGTTCGGAATGGCTAAATATTTTTGAGGAACGAAGAAAAAAAAAAAAAAAAACAAAAAAACAGCATAGCATGGAAGGGATGTGTAACAGATGCCTCAGCTGCTGCAGAACCCCTCTTTGAATAGTATGATTCCCATCTACCTATGGTTATTATTATTTTAAAGTGCCACTACTTCAGGGCGCTGTATATTCAAGGGGGTTACATGCATATAATGTTAAAGTACAATGATAAATGACTAACAACTGCTACAGAGAGAGAGAACCTTGCATGCAAAGGATTACAATCTAGAATATGATGTATGTGAAACGTCCTTATCCGATTCATAAAATAGGTCAGTAGCACCTGAAGTTTGGTTTATTGCGTTTAATACAATATAAGGAATGAGGCTGGGTGGAGGATGAAACGATGTATAGGAGTATGTTCAAACCACTTGGGTCCACTGTAGGTTTTCAAATTGTTGTGGTTTTTGGAACCGATTTATGTCAGAGTAAAACCCACTGCAAACCCATGACAAAATTCACACAGGTTGGTGAGGATTAAATTCTGCTGGTTCACTACGGAAAACTCACAGCCCACTCGACTCATCTGAATGAACACTTAGGCTATGTTCACATGGCTTAAAATGGGACTAAATACGGGACGAGATACGTCCCAGACATTACGGTAATCCACAGTTCTCATAGACAACTATGGATTAAGTTTCCTCTCCCCGCTCGTGAAAAACGGCCGAGAATAATGGATGTCTATGGGGCCGGCGGGCCCCCCAGCACACGGCGTAATTGCGGGCAAAATACGTCCCCACGATTACACTGTGTGAACATCGTCTAAGAATTCAGCTTTCCAACTTCAGCTAAAAGCAGTTGATTGCTATTGGACACTTAAGGGCGACATGTATGTATGAGGCTGCGCCAGTATTCTGATGTTCTATCAGCCCAAAAACTGGCGCAGCCCTTTTATCCAGATGTATGAGCAGGCGCACTTCAAACGTAGGCACATTTAACGGCGCCCCTGGGCACTTTCTAATGTGCCTGAGATCGGGGGTGTTCTGCAGGCGTGTCGCACCACAACCATATGATTCTAGAAATTTATCACTGGAGGAGGACAAAACTGGGCGCATAACTGCTGGAACAGCCAGACCAAGTTAAAAGTGGTCTACCTGAGCCTGAATTGTCATAGTGGAACTAGAGAGCGCCTAATCTATGACTCATTATAGAACAGGTCCATAAATTCAGGCGCATTCTACACTGCTTATTAAGAACTGGCCTCTATGCGCATGAATCATACATGTCGCCCTTGGTATTGTTGGTAAAACTGTGGCTTAGCGGCAATTCTGCAGTTTTTTAAGGCTTTATTGGTGTTAACTGCGGTGCCACAACTTGTATCAAAACCACACGCAGTCATCGACCGTGCAGAGCGAATCACACAATAACTGTGACTAAATACATACATTAAAAATATAACAATATATAATAAAAACACATATATATATATATACATATACATACACATATATATATATATACATATACATACACACACACACACACATGTAGTACAAACGGTCCATGTATAGTCATCAATTTCTGATATCTGAATGTGTCTACACAGTCATTATTTACAGACACATCAATGGAAATAAATTATACTTACACACTAAACACCTTAAAATGGCCAGAGGGTTTATGCTGCCCTATCTAAGAGTAGGAAGTGATAGAGGAGAGAAGCTGGGCTCTGTGATACATGGGTTTATATCATTTGGAGCAGGGTTTTTGAGTAAAAGGCAGTGTAAATCCTGACCGGACTCCTTAAGAGACAGAAGTCCCGCTGATCCTGCCCACATACAATGATTGACAGCTTTCCCTGTATCAATGTGTGTACAGAGCAAATGGGTAATCACTGTAGGTAGGCGGGATAACAGCACTTTGTTTCAGATTTAATCTGCTTTTTAGTTTGAAATTCAGCATCAAGTCATATCAATCTATCACAGAGCTCAGCTTCTCTCCTTCTATAAATAGTCTCCAAACAAATGGGAATCTCGCAAGAGAACAGAGAGAGTGACTTTTGATCACTATATTTACTATTTTGCCATAGGCAAACAAACTATCAGTTCTCTATCTATAAACCACTAAAACGTAACTTTTATTATGTATAACTCTTAGGCCTCGTTCACACGGCTTATTTGGGCACGGATTGGCGCCGTACTCCGCGCCGGATTTGCGCTTCAGTACGGCGCCAATCCGTCCCTGTCATTACGGTAATCCACTGCCCCTCATAGAGAACAGTGGATCCGTGCCTCCTCCCCGCTGGGCGAATCCGCCAGGCGGGGAAGAAACTGACATGCCACATTATTTACGGCGCTTACGCGCCTTAAAAATTGCATTGTATTTGGGGCCGGGCGCGGCGCCCCCGCCGCGCGCCGGCCCCGCCCCCATCCCCCCCCCTTAATTCACGGCGGATTTGTGAGCTCCCAATACGGCTCACAATCGTCGGGAATAAAGCCGTGTGAACATAGCCTTAACCTCTATACACACTATTTAAAAACCTGATTTCTAACCTCACCATTTAACCCTTTCTACTTCTGTGGATTCTCTGATGGCTAATTGGTGAGCACCTGAATAGGGTGTGTACGTAACATGATATAAAAGGAAATGAGCTTAGACCACATGGGACCGGACCTCTAACCCCTGATGAAACCAGTTTAGCTGGTGAAACATGTTGGGGAAGTCAGGCATGACGTTTTAAATTGTGATTTCTCACCTCTGTCTACAAGTGTCAACCGCTGCAGAGGGTGTCACAAGGGGGCATTATTTGTTTTGTGTCCATTAGATTAGGGACGACTGCCCAAGTAGAAGGCTTGGATCCCTTACTGGGGGTTAGTAAATTGCTGTATTTATAAGGCTTTCCTGTTAATAGGTGGTGTTCCACCAGACTTGATAATAGAAAAGGAGCTATTCCTTCCTTCAGAAGTAGAAAGGGTTAAATGGTGAGGTTAGAAATCAGGTTTCTCTCTTTCTATATCACAGAGCTCAGCTTCTCTCCCTCTATATCACAGAGCTCAGCTTCTCTCCCTCTATATCACAGAGCTCAGCTTCTCTCCCTCTATACCACAGAGCTCAGCTTCTCTCCCTCTATACCACAGAGCTCAGCTTCTCTGACTCTATAACACAGAGCTCAGCTTCTCTCCCTCTATATCACAGAGCTCAGCTTCTCTCCCTCTATATCACAGAGCTCAGCTTCTCTCCCTCTATATCACAGAGCTCAGCTTCTCTCCCTCTATATCACAGAGCTCAGCTTCTCTCCCTCTATATCACAGAGCTCAGCTTCTCTCCCTCTATATCACAGAGCTCAGCTTCTCTCCCTCTATATCACAGAGCTCAGCCTTCTTCCCCTATCACACGCTTCAGCTATCCCCTCTTCCCTTTAAATACAGAGTTTTTAACTTTTTTGTTCCTACTTTTTTTATAAAACAACTCAAAGCTTCTGGCCCCTTTAATTTAAGAGGTTCAGCTTTTACCTTATTTACCCAGAAGCTCAGCTTCTCCCCTATAATTCAAAAATTAAATGGGTAACAATGTATATGACTATCTAATGAAAAGCCAATGCACTCTGCTCATCCCTCGACACTGTAGCCAAGTATCCGAAAATTGATATTACTCTAAGGTCACTGTGGAGCAGTTATGCTTGTAAACAGGTATTTGAGAAGTGTACTGACTGGAGGGCCAATTTTGATTTTGTGTTTGGGGTGTCCAGCAGGTTGTGCTGGGTGAGCTTACAATAAGATTATATGTGGATACAGGCAGCCCATCATTACAGACAATTTGTATTACATTACTCTTCAGAAAATTCATATAGGTGAGAGGTATACAATGGGGAGAAATTGCAGACTGATCCTCACCACTAGAAGAAGAGTTGAGAACCTTGCTTATGAAAGCTCTGATAAGCAAAACCTAGTGGATTGCGGCTTTAATGGAAAATAAAGTGGAAGCTCCTGGCTGTGTAATGCCTGTATGTACTCTGCTTTTAGAATGTACTGCTATTATACACAGAGAGATTCTGATCTAAACCCTTTCAGTGGAAGCAGCTGAACATCTGCTAATGCAGCCAATTTGCAATATTACATCTTAAATGCAACCAGTCATTTCTAACTCCTATCATACAATTCAGCCTGTAGGATTTATTGTCTGTGGGAGTTGATTTAAGACTGAGAAGCTGGAGTTTCACCGAGCAGCTACACAACTTGGCACAACAAGGAGAAAGGGAGGGAGAGAGGAAGAGAGAAGTGATGATCGTGAGCGAAAAAAAATAAAGGAGTATGGAAACAGGATGCAAAGAGAATAATGGAAAGAGGCACCGAGAAAGGCAGAGGAGAAAATGTGCCAGGGACAGCAAGATGAGAGACGAAACAAGTGGGCTGTCGGAGCTTCATCTATAGTATCATGCAGCATTATCCTTTATAAGTCCCATAGCAAAGAGGCCAGATTGTATAAAGAACCCGCACATTACATGCTGTTAATCACACTGAGCCTGCCAGCGCTGAACACAGAGGAGATTCAACTATGTCACAGAGACCACTAACCCCCTCCATTCCATAACACAGATGACTGTTCCAGAAGAAAAATCTGACCCATATGGTTCTTCAGATTTGTTAATCCATTTCAGTTAGGAGATATTCAAAGGGATGTAATTAAAAGGATCATTTGATGAACGAGAAGGTAGCTGGTTCTTTGGAAAGCATCCATCACTGTGTCTCACTACCAGTTTGAACTAAAAATTCATTCTTTACGAGCAGTACAATCAGTATTTTAATGGAATATCAAAAGGTTTTTAAAATGAACCTGTGGCCGTTTCTGATGGGCCTGTTTTATTAAAGAGAACCTGTCACATAGGTTATTGGCCCCCCCCCCTTGCTGAGGACAGCACAAGCTAGTGTCAGACCTGCTGTTTCCAGCGCTGTCTCCCTTAGTCTGCAAGATGCTGTAGTTTTTGTGTATTTAATGCTCAAATCTGCAGTTTTCAGCCAGAAGAGTTATTCAAAGTCATTCAAAGTGTCAGTTTTTTTCAAACCCTTTGTTGGGCGGGGCTAACACCTGCTCATGAATAATATTTGAGCATTAAATACTCTAAAACTACAGCATCTTACAGAATAAGGGGCACAGTGCTGGGAACAGCAGGTCTGACACTGGCTTGTGCTGCCCTCAGCAAGGGGGGCATAAACTATGTGACAGTTTCCCTTTAAGTACTAGTGTTCACCATAAATAATAACAGAGCATCGTTCCTTAAAGCTGTAAGTTGTGTGGCTCCCCTGTTAGGGCTTGTTCACACGGCAGGTTTTTCAGATTTGAAACCCGTCTGTAAACAGACTGTCGACCTTTTACATTGATTTAAATAGAAAATCCATGCAGCAGTCCACACTGCATGGATTTTCTGCCGGACAGTTTTTTACACTGTCAGCGTTCCGAGAAACGTAGAACATGTTCATTCTTCTGCCCGGTTTTCAGGCAAAACATGTCAGTGGTTGAGGGGAGCAGGCGAATCTGCGAACTGCAGACAGAACCATCCCCCAAGACCACGTATCAGTTGTCAAAACACTGTCTGGATCCTTTAATCAGAATTTGGTCGGTATTTTAACCTGCTGTGTGGACTCACCCTAAGGGCTTGTTCACACAGAGTTTTCACACAGAGTTTTCACTCCGTGTTACAAGTGCTTTTTAGATCCGGCTAAACAATTAGCAGTGAGATTATCACTGTGGGCTATGAGGAACACGCAGCGGCGTTCACATGAGAGGTCCCGCTGCGTGTTCCCCTCCTGCCTGTCGGCTCTGTCTTTGAAAGAATTGCCTGTCAGTTCTTTCAAAGACCGCAGGAGGGGAACACGCAGCGGTGATCTCTCATGTGAACGACGCTGCGTGTTCCTCATAGCCCGCAGTGATAAACTCTCTGCTAATTGTTAGATCCGTCTCTGGGTCCATCCTGTCGGTCCCAAAGATGATCTAAAAAGCGCTTGTGATACGAAGTGAAAACGCCATTTGAACAAGCCCTTAGGGTGCGTTCACACTGCAAGGGACAAATACCGGTCGATTTATCCGGCCGGTCTTTGTCCGGTTTTCCGGCCGTCCCCACGGCGGGAGGGGGGGGGGGGATTTTCTTCGCGATGAGCAGAGAACAGCTCTCCTCCCTCCCATTAAGGTGTTCATATTCCGTCCAGAAGCTGGACGGAAGAATGAACATGCTCAAAGTTTTTTGGGTGGCCCGGGGGCGGAAAAACCGTGCTGTGGGGACTGCTGCACGGGTTTTCCATAGAGCACAATTGTGCTCATTTTTGGCCATTTTTTCAAGCGGTATGAAAAACCGCAAACCGCCTGAAAAACCGGCCGAAAACCCGTGCAGTGGGGACATGCTCTTATTCCTCCTAGAAAGTTATCATCAAGCAGTCAGCTGGGTATTGCCAATTGAGGGGGGGGGGGGGGGGGAAGGAGTGTACCTGCACAGTGTAACATTGCCCAATCAGTGCTGACAGAGCCCGTGTGTACAGGAACATGCCCCCAATTGGGAACATCCAGCTGACAGATTAAGTAATTAATTTCTAGAAGCCATAACAGGCACAGCACAGAAGGATGAACAAAAATCCTCCAGAATTGTTATTTTACCAGCAACACAAGTATCTAATAAAACAGATATGTCACGTGTTTGTCAGAGCCTTAATCCTGCCTGCAGATCATTTATCTGAGAAGTCAGTGGCTTTAGGGGAAAGGAGGCGAAAAAGAGTGTCTTGTATATCCTAGTGACACAATTCTGAAATGCTTTATAAAACTCTACAGTCTCAAGGGTATAATTACCAATCTTGATTTCAATGCTTACACTTTGTTTTTCATCACAACGTGGTAGAGAAAAGAATTTTGGGCTAAATATACACATGGAAGAAGAGCTGTGGATTTTACCTTTAAATATGTTGTGGATTACACTACATGGCAAATGGAGATTTCACAAATTTGATCCACAAGCTGTGAAAATTTTCCACACAGAAGAATATGCAAGCTGCAGATGCTTATTCTGTTGAGGATTTGATGCCGATTTTGCTGTGAATTTGGAGCACTTTTTACTGTTTTACCTAAGGCTTGAATCCGTCTCCACCTTTCCTTTTCATAGACTTACACAGGCAGCTGTAATCTGATCTCTCAATGCAGCGGTTAGTAAATCTCCTCTCTGCTGTACAGATTTTCCTAGAAAATTCTGAGTGAATAGTTAGGAGGTGGAAAAAGAGAAAAGGAGGCTGATAAGCAGAAAAAGAAGCATTTTTAATAAGTTCAATTACAAAGTTTCTCATCTTTCTTTGTACTATTAAATAACAGTTGTTGAAAAGTGGAGGTAGACTTTGAGACCACCTTGTCCCCAAGAACTCTGCATACTACAGTAATGGCAACTACGATGACCGTAAGGAAAGACAGGCAAAGGAAAAGGAAATGAATATTGGTATCAAATCTTAATTTCAGAAAGGTCTGTAGTTATCCCTAATCAGCAATGGAACAAGCATAAAAATATATACCGTATATACTCGAGTATAAGCAGAGTTTTTCAGCCCAAAAAATGAGCTGAAAAACTCTACCTCGGCTTATACTCGAGTCACTGTCGGCACTCAGGCGCTGCGATGGCCCGAGTGCCGACAGGGACGCTTCAGTTATATGCGACTCCTCAGGGAGCGCATATAACTGAAGGCCGAGTGGGCGCACAGTGTCCGGACGCTGCGGTGGCCCAGGCACTGTTAGCGATCCCTTCACCTATATGCGACTCCTCCAGAGCGCATATAGGTGAGGGGATACCACTGCGGGGCACAGAGCGAGCGCTCCGTGCTCCGCAGTGGTCTCCGGGCGGCCGCAAACAGACTCGCGGCCGCCCGCAGTTTCCGGCACAGGCAGCGTGTGTCATCACGCTGCGTGCGCGGCCTGATGACGTCACCCACCTGTGCCGAGAAGATGCAGGACAGCGCGCGGGACGCCGGACAGCGAGGAGGCGGAGCGGCGAGGGAGACGGAGCAGCGGGGAGCCAGGTAAGTGATTTTTTTTATATTTTTTTAAACTGCCTATGCCTGCCTACAGCTGCCTATACCTGCCTACAGCTGCCCTTATACCTGCCTACAGCCGGCCCTGTACCTGCCTACAGCCGGCCCTGTACCTGCCTACAGCCGGCCCTATACCTGCCTACAGCGGCCTATACCTGCCTACAGCCGGTCCTATACCTGCCCTATACCTGCCTATGGGGCCATATACCTGCCTATTACCTGCCTATGGGGCCATATACCTGCCTTTTACCTGCGTATGGGGCCATATACCTGCCTATTACCTGCGTATGGGGCCAAATACCTGCCTATAATCTGCTTATGGGGGACATATAACTGCCTGTTACATGCCTATGGGGCCATATACGTGCCATTTGGGACATATACCTGCCTATACCTGCATATAGGGCCATATATCCGCCTATAATTGCCTATGGGGGACATTAAACTGCCTATGTAATTTTATTGGTATCCATTTTTATTTTTAAAATTTACCAGTAGCCGCTGCATTTTCTACCCTAGGCTTATACTTGAGTCAATACGTTTTACCGTTTTTTGGGGCAAAAGTAGGTGCCTCAGCTTATACTCGGGTCGGCTTATACTCGAGTATATACGGTATCTAACATCCAATAAAGAGGCACCTGGGCCAAAGACCCTACTTATTCGAATGGATGTAATGGCATGCTCTTCAGAATCAGAGAGGGAGGTAAGGCTTAAACTGCACGAAGGCAACAGTGCTGAGAAAACATTCGTTCTGTTCAACCTCACAGATCCCAAACTGAACCCTATCCAGTGCTCTGATGTGTCTGGAATCCTACATGTGGAAGTGGCACCTCTGCAAGACCCACACCCTTCAAACATGCTGACAACTATCCAGAGAAGGGGTAGAGATGGAGCATTGCAAGGTTTCCTCCACAAGTTGCAAGATAGCATTCCACTGTAGAGTATAACTTCAAATAGTGTCTGTTCCTGGATTTGGGCAATAGAAGGGGCAAGCAACAGCCAGGAGACTCTTGCACAGAGGAGAACTGTATTTTAGAGGAGAACTGTATTTTAGAGGAGAAGGAAGAGTGGTGGCCCACAAGGACCCTGCTACAGATATTTCGATCCCACCGAGACAGCTGTCCTATCTGCTGTATGCCTCAAGAGGGACAGAGAATTCTGGGGAGTGTTGTAGGGAAGGGTTGTTTAATGTGCTTGTTCCTAAGGTGATCAAGGGCGCAACCTCTACTAGTGCAGTCATGGAGGGAGATGCAGTGTGAAGGCCAACTGTCGAGCCACCCATAATAAAGGGGTTGACTGTGATGCAAAAACACCCTGTAAATTGAACTAGACATAAGGAAGAAAATGACTGTGTGCAGTATTCTGTCTGATCTTTATATCAATAAGACATCTATTTGTGTGTATTGTAAAGTTGGTTATATACAAATCACTTCTCGGACAACTAGTTATTTTATATGTGGCTGCAATACAGCACTGACATCTATCATCTTTAAGACAAGGAACAGGATCGGAAAAAGAAAAAGACAAGTGATTCTCATATTCCCTGCTGTCTGTTAAAGAGACAGTCTAATCAGTAATAAATCTGCAGGATCTTGCTGCCCAGCTGCTGTTTAGCTCTTCTCCATTAGGACAAAGCTTTGATCTGTGACTACAGCTTAGCTTCAGGGCCTACAGAGAATGGAAGGTAGTTCACCACACACCTCCTGTCTTACCATTAGTTGCTGCTCTGTCTCTTCTTAGATTGGCTGCTGTCTATACACACAGGCTCAACCAAAAGTCAATGCGTTTAGAGTGGATTTCTAGTACTGCAAGGACAGAATGATAACACAGCAAAGACTACCTAACCACCAGTGACAGCACCAAAGCATGGAATCTGCCAAATGTATACGGAGGCAAATGAGTCTTAGTAAGGGGGAGCCTGGAAGGCAGAGATGATCAACCGCCGAGGGTGCCTGTCAGGAAGAGGCACAAAGATGTATGGAGCGGGCTTTAAGGGGTTGTCTCACTACATTGATTCATCTCACATCAGTCCTGTTTTTTTTGATTTCATTTTGAATTCAGGGGCGTGTTTACTGGCTTCTACTAGGCTGCAGTAGAAGCCAGGTCTGTAGCTATAGCAAACAGTGCTGGCAGCCTATCATGAGAGATTGAACAGGTCTGTAGCTATAGCGACCCGAGGAGCTGATGCAGTCCAAACAAGAGGGAATATCTCGGATTAGGTAGGACACTGTTAATGGACACATATTGCAAAGTGACTTGTTTCTGCAAGATCTTTAAAGGGGTTTTGCCACGATGTAATGTTGACGTGGGATCCTCCAAAATGGGTATTTAGTCACTTTTCTAAATATATGTGATTTAAAACATTGCAGCCTGAGAGAGCTACAGGCTGCCTTACCTGCCATTATTTACTTAAAAGTTTGCATTAGATACGACCAGGCAGAGTGACCAGAGCTGCTGGCCGGGCTTGTGCAGAGCACACTTCTAAACTGATGAAAGGGAGCTGAAGAAGCTTTCAAGGGACTGGGGAAAAATATGTTGTGTTTTGTATACAGAATCCACTAGTTGTAGTGTGATTATCTGAGTAGATCCCTGCTTTATCTGATGACAGGGAACATGAAGGAGCTTTCAAGCTGCTGTGGAGAAAAGGTGTTGTCTTTGGTATACAGAATCCACTAGCTGTAGCGTGATTATGTGAGTGAACATTGCACACGATCCCTTATGCATGGCTCTGTGCTCTGACCAGCTCTCGTTCTCTTAGCTCAGCTTGGCTTGTTTACTTTTGCTTCTTAGCAGATAAAGCACGTCCTGGCAAAACCCCTTTAATACAAGCAATCCTTGTTGTGAGACAATCCCTTTAAGGCACCGAGTGTGCTCCATACATGTCAGGTGCAGGGTGTTAGTTACAGCCTGAACCTGTCTTCAGTGGCCAGGATTGAAATGATCTCCAATCCCAGCCAAATTAACTACTCAGATGCTGTGGCCAATATGACCATGCACCTAGTCATTTAAGCAGGAATTGGGTACTCCTTTCACGTCCTGATCGGCTCTCCCTAGAGTAGCGATCTGCAGTCATGGCAGCGGGAGCCTAATGAAGGCCCCCCAAAAACCATGTCTTCTTACTGTCCATATTACAGGAAAACTATAATTGCACACTATTCTGCAATACATTAGAATTGCAGAATAGTGTAGCAGTGATCACATCCCCTAGAGGTTCCAGTAGAAGGACCAAATGTACAAGTACAATATTTTTTTTTAAGTTTTAAAAACAAAGTTTAAAATCACCACCTTTTCCCAGTTTACAAATAATAAAAAAAAAACAATGAGCAATTATTGGTATCAAAGTGTCTGGAATTCCGATCTATTAATATATTTATCGTACACAGTGAATGCTATAAAAGGAATACTCCACTCCAAGCCTCAGTTTTTTGGTTCCTTTGTCTCTCCAAGAATTGGGGTAGAAAGTAATCAGAAAGTTTCAGGTATCAGAAAATGGTATCAATAAAAAAGGCACATTTCAGTCGGCAAAAAATGGGCCCTCACACAAGTCTGGAGAAGGATGAATAAGAAAATTGTTAGTCTCCGAGTTTTTTTTTTACTCATTCTACCTGTCTGGTGAGGACAAAGCCGTAGGCATCGTGCGTCTCGTCAGGGCCAGGCATTTCAATTTTTGAAATGGAGGTTGGAGGGAGCAGTGCCCAAGCCCTATTTGCCTACAGCACCAAAAAGGCTTGTCCTAGCACTGCTGAAAGGTCACAGTTGTTAGCATTTTAAGGAAACCAAAGTATCGTGAGCTACTTTTTCACCATGTCCGCAAAATAAAGTGTGCTGCTTAAAATATCCATTTGTAGAGAAGCAGACTATTTAAGCTATGAAAGATTGCAGAGCTTACAGTGTGTCTGCATGGCTAATCACAAAGCTGTATCGGGCAATTCACCTCCTAATATGACCAGGCAGGCAGGCATTTTAAGTTAATTGATCATTGATTATGCTGCTGTATCCAGCTGGAATTTTTGCAGTCCTCTAATAATGGCATATGGATGTGGAGCTTTTAGAAATAACAGTTACATTACAGGTAACTTTTTTTTATTTTTTTTATTCTTTTTAAAGTCAAAATATGATCAAGATTTCCTACATTTTACAGTGTGCACAGATTTGGCCTAGTCTCAAAAGAGGCCCAAAGAGGAAAATCTGATAAAACTCATAGTGACGGGAGGCACGATGAAAATAATGTGATGTAATTAATTACAGACTGGTCTGCCTGGATTGGGCTTCTCTTGCCATGCAGGCTTGTCATGGTGTATTACCACTCAAGGTTAGTGGACATAGCTTGGCAATGCAAGAGAACATGGGCAGTATTAAGAGCAGAAATTAAGAAAAACGGAAAAAAAAAAAAAAAAAAAAAAAATGAGTGCAAAAGTGTATTTAATCCCTATGCTTAAAAACACGCCTTCCCTCTGCACATTCAGTTTTATGAGGGAACACAACTATTAACAATTCTCATAACAAACCAATATGCGTAAGCATCACCCCTAAAAAAGGCCATTCACTGAAACAATTTGAGCAATTCCTCTGCACTCCCAAAAAAAAGTGTGAAAATAGCCCAAAATGGTATAAAATAACAGAATTTTTTTTTTTTAAAACTTTTTAATCCACCTGCGATCCAGCCTTGAAGCTCCAGTGTTTGTTCACTTCTGGTTGGGACATGACCACTGCAGTCAACCAGTGGCCCCACTGGTCACATGCTCTGGATGTGGACAGAATGTGAGAAGTGATGTCAATAGGACTGCACATGATTGCGGAGGCCACTGATGGTCTGATGGCTGCAGTGGTCACATGGTGACCATTTTCGACAGTGGTGTACAATGATTGCAATCATTGCACTCAGTCTAACTTTCCTATAAAAAATAACATGTTGTTGCTTAAAGTGCATCTATCAGGTGGTTTATGCGATTCTATCTAAGAGCAGGATGTAATATGGGGAGAGAAGCTGAGCTCTTTGATATATGGGATTATATGATTTGGAGCAGGATTTCTGAGTAAAAAGAAGAGAAAATACTAACCGGATTCCTGTAGAGTAAAAGGAGTCCTGCTTGCCCTGTCCACATAATGATTAAAGGGGTCGTCTCATCTCAAAGTTTCATAGTATGCATGAATGAAATAATGCTGCTTTGCTCTGTCACTTCCTGGTCAAGCTGTCTGTAATTAGCATATGAGTTCCATGTATTCAGACACCTTCTCTGAGATCTGGAGAAGCTTCTGAGCTAATGTAAACAGTAATTAGCCTTTTGTCTGAAAGAACAGATAACACACAAGCTTTCACACTGCCGGCCTTGACCTGTGTGATGATGTCACTCCCTGCTATCGGAACAAACAGCAGGGAATAAAGAGCACACAGGTTGCTGACTTCGGAAACTAGAAAGCCCGCAGAAGGTGATAAAAATCATTTGTAGCTCCTTAACAAACAAAGCAATATGTTTGGAAAACGTATTAATTTCGTGTCCTCTACATTTTGAACGCTATTCTTTGTAGTGAGACAACCCCTTTAACAGCTATCCCTGTATCAGTATGTGTGTAGAGCAAACAGTCAATCCTATGTCGGCCGGGTCAGCAATACTTTTAGTTTCACTTCTAAGATTTACTCTGCTTCTTACTCAGAAATTCAGCATCAAATCATATAAACTTACATATCACAGAGCTCATTTCCTCTCCCTCTGTCACATCCTGCTCTCAGGTAGGGCAGCATAAACCAAATGACAGGTTCTCTTTAACATATTTTAATATCTAGATCATGGGCTCCAAGGTCTAATTCTTTTCACTTTTACTACACTAAGTGAGGAGGTCATAGGATAAGACTTATAGCAGGGAAACTGTATGCTGCCGATCCATCCTTGGCCCACTGTCCTAGAGGTATACCATTCTATTTGATATACTAACTTCTAGTGACCTGATTTCAGGAAGGTGGAATAACGTAATTGATTGAATTGAGAGAATTCTCCATCACTACATAACCAGGGAGAAAAAAATTGGATCAATAAAATCAATCCAGTTCAAGAGACAGTGTGTAAGGTCAGGAGCAGAATACTACAATTATTATTCTAATATGGTACTATAGGGATACAAGTAGCAGTAGACACCAATGCGGCTTCTCATGAACATTTATAAATGAGCCTCATTTAGTAGTAATATTTTCAGACATGCTCTGCTAGTATTTGGGACAGTGGGTAAGAGGCAGACGCCCCCTCGTCTGTCTCCCCTGTGCAAGTGTTCATCGAAGGGGATTTTCTATCTTTATTGTTTTGGCACATCTATATTTATCACTGGCTGAAATGAAGATGTACAGATTTGTGAAGTGAGGGCCATCTGTTTGCAGCATATGCTGTCCTCCATCATAAACAGAAGAGTTTAGGTTACAGACTGTTCGCCACTAGTCAGGACCCCAATACAGGTGGAGTCATTTTTGCCTCCTCCTCCGGTCCAATACAGCATATAAAATAACATGGCATCCATAAACATTAATACATAGTACTACTGATCACAATCCATGCTATGAGCTGCGAGACACTCCAACAATCCAGTGATGTGTACGCTCTCAGAGGCCGGTATTAATATTTGAACATCTCCGGCTTGAAGTATAGAAACCAACCCTTGTGTCGCACATCAATACCTTGCTTTCACCTTACATCCTTGGTCTCCACTCACCAGGATGCCAAGAGGTATTCATGCAGCCTACAGCATTGGTTTGGCCAGCCTTGCAGATGACAGTTCCTGTAGTCTGAGAAGCAGGAACAGCATCCCAAGAAATAGAATTGTAGCCCAGTAATGTCAGGAGCGCGATGTTATGCGGAGTAAGGGAAAAGAAAACAAGACTGTCAGAGCTTCGTGTCCTGAACACTGATGGCATGGATGGCAGAAAGAGAGGTAATCTGGAATGCACAATGCCATTTTCCATTTAATGTGGTGTGACATTCTGCTGAACAGGCTTGTGTTAATAAAATATGAAAATGGTTAATCTTCTGGCACGCTCCCACCTGCGGCCCGACACAACGGACTGTGCCATTTTATAGCAGCATCCTCAACAGCACAGCACTCCGATGTTTAGAGAAACAGCGTGAGCAGGAAAGGGATTATTCTTTTAAAAGGAAAAAACCCAAAACAATCAAATGTGTGTGCTATAGTTGGGAGGTATAATCATTTCCAACGCCTTGGGATATATGGGTGGCGGGAGCAGCATGTATAAGGGTGTGTCACATGGGCGGTGTGAGCAGAGTGTATAAGGCTGTGTTATATGGGTGGAGGAGGGAATCTAGCAGGTAAAGAGACTCAGTAATTGCCCAGATCCTTTATATTAGAGCGGTCACTGTGAGAGGAGCAGAGACCAAAACAGGCAGCCTGTTTCACATAGTTCAGAGGGGAGTGAGCCCAGGACAGCCAATCACAACACAGGGGGAGTGTCCCAACAAAGGTCTAACCAAATGCAAAAAGCCAATCACAGCAAAGGGGGCGTGACCCGACCAGAGGTTAAGCCAAATGCAGGCAGCTAATCACAGCAAAGGGGCATGGTCCAAAGTGCAGAAGTGGCTCTAGATACACACAGATTAGGTAACAGCTGCTTTACTAAATGATTTAGCTATTACAACCCAATTGCAAAAATACTAATTTTTACTGTCCCCCATCATAATAGTTATGATCTTTGTAGCGCGAAAACCCCTTTAAATCCATCTAGGACACTTGGCCATTGGGGGCTGCAATCATTATATAATCAAGGCAGAAGAGTCTTTAAAGATAGTGGTTCTAACACTTTCTGTCTGGCAGCTATGGAAGCCTTGATAAGGCGGGTTTCTGATTGGAGTTAGGAACAGTGCATTACACCATTTTTTATAGACTTAAAGCAGCATCTAAGGCAGGCATCCTCAAACTGCGGCCCCCCCAGCTATTGGGAAACTACAACTCCCATCATTCCCACTGTTACATATTATATGCCTGATCTAAGGGGTAGAACAGTAGGGAACGGAGCTGGTTTCATTCCCTGTCGTTAGCAGCTGACACCAGCCTAATATGTAGCAGTCTTACAGAGTAAGCCCGATACTTAGGACCTTATATATCCTGTGTTGGAAAGGCGTTAATATGGCAAATGATGCAATGTACATGAGTGGCAAGATTCTAAATCTGAATATAGGTGGATTTGTACCAATTTGTAATTTTTTTTTCATACATTCAAATCATACAACCATGCGGCATGTACTATATTCATAAATCTAAAGTATCAGATGCCTAAAAGGGCCTATTTAGATTTACTCCTATGTGATCTGAAGGTAGAGGAAACTGGAGAAGCTGAAAGCAGCCACCTGACTGGTTCCCACTGGCCTCTAAAATGAGGTGGAGTCTGAAATCTTGCCATGGTAAAGTTCGCCACTTTTCCTTTGCATTAGTTTTGATGCAACTCCCTCTTAAACAGGATCTGAAAAAGCTATGGATATGTCTGGGTTAGTAAATACCTATGTTTCCTGTAAAAAAAAAAGCATCTTCTCCTATGGGTTAGTTTTGCTATTACCCTGTGCTGTTATTTCTTCTACAAATGGGTATTACTAATTAGAGGGGGTACAGGATGAGGTCCCTGCATTGTCTTACATTGTCCAAACGGTGCTGACTGGCTCAGATGTAAGAAAGTTGTGGTGAAAGTTACAACAGAAAAAACGGGTGTGCACCACGTACGACAAATTATAAAAGATTTTTGCCTAAAAGAATAACTCTGTACATGGCCGGCACTTTTGATGGCGCCGTTCGACAGTTTCCATGTCTATGCCAACTTGTATGAGCCGGCACATTTATGCATCTCTCAAGCATAAAAGGTTGTGCCTAAGACTAAATTTTTCACTGCACATGACAATTTTGGCCTACCGGCAGTGTGTCTTATAACATGCCTTGTGACACAGATATAAGCAGGTATGCTACATCGTTACGGCACTAAATATAAGGGCATGTCCCCACGGCACCAGTTTGCGGCCGGTTTTTCAGACGATTTGCAGTTTTGCAAATCGTCTGAAAAACCGGCCGCAAACTAACACACCGGGCCGCTATGGAAAACCCGTGCAGCAGTCTCCACTGCAGCTGCCCGAAAAACATTGTACATGTTCATTCTTCCGTACGGTTTTCAGACGGTTTATGAACATCGCAATGTGAAGAGGGAGGGCTAAACCGACCGGTATTTGTCCTCTGCCGTGGGGATGAGCCCTAACAGTTTATACACCTTTCATACATCTGGGTCAGTGTTTGTAGGGACACACCCTTTTGGAAAATGGAATGGTAACACCCTTATGACAGAACCAGTAATACATTGTAAGGTGGAATTACAGAGAAACAGCACAACACAGAGCTATAAGAGAAGATGCTCCAGAATTGTTACTTCACAGGGAACACAAGGATTTAGTAATATTTGCCCTGACCATAACTTTTAGATTTCCTCTAGATTCACCTACTCTCACTCACCTTTACGTCGCCTTCTGCGTCTCTTTCCCTTATCACACATTGCTTTCTACAAGCACTTCAACATTTGTATAGTCCCAATAGAAACACAACAGACAAGAGTATTAATTTCTAACACTATTGCAGCAACACCACGTTTACGAACTAGAAATGTGCATTATTCTACATATTGCATGTTGTTTTAGACTGTCACCTTCAGTGTTCACCAATCCCTAGAGACTGTCGTTTATGGATATAAATAAAGCATTTTAATAGATTGTCATCCAGTCTGAAAACAAGGGGGAATGAAAAGCTGTGCAAGATTTTTTTTCAGTACATTTGCGGGTACAGTCAGTGGCAATACTAAGGATGTTATTCATGCCAAAGCATAGATTTATACCACACTACTTGAGGCCCAGGTCAAAGAACACGCTGTAAATCAATCTGCCATTTGTCAGTAATCTAAAATTTAAAGCAGGATGAAATTAGAAATTAAAAATAATATTAAATGAATGAAAACCTACCGTGTATTTGTTAGTCTGCAGAATAGCATGTTACTGAAACATACTGAGATTTAAAGGGGTATTTCCATCACAGTGATTAGTTTTAAACATGTATTCATAGGTAAATAAGGACTACTACTAAATATGTTCCAGTTTTGCTTTTTTCACAGAGTTAGAGCAGTTCTTATGTCTTGCATGTTTACAAAGGCTTCCTAAGTTACCATCCATTTATCTCTGGTCTAGAAGGAACAGGGCTGGTGATGCCACTCCCTGCTGTGTCTTATCAGCGGGATGAAGCTTCTCAGTCTCTGATCTCATCTGTCTACTGTGAAAAACTTGGGCTATGTATACACAGCACAGGTTTTTCATTGGATTTACTGCGGATTCAGTATTTAGAATCTGCCAAAAATCTGTCTGTAACCTGTGCTATGTAGACCTCAATAGAAAATCTGTGCTATAGTCTATCCTATTTTTATGGAGGATTTCTAAACTGCTGTCCGTTCGGCGGAAGAACGAACATGTTCTCTCTTCCGCCGGATTCCTATAGCCTCATTGTACGTTTTTCTTGCGCAAAAAATGTGGTGCGGCGGAGTTAAAATACCATCCAAAGGTATTTTAATTTAGCTCTGTGTACACAGCCTTAGGATTTACTGACCTGGTAGCAGCCTTGTACCATCCTGTCAGGTCTGCAGAGCGCACTTATGAGTAATTAAATCAAATATAACAGAGTCGCTCAGCAGTTAATATTTCTTGGAGTCATGCATTTTTTTTCTCTCTCACTAGAAGCTAATAAACAAATACAGCTCTGCTGGCTCACATTTATAGCTAGACACTCTGCTTTGACAGTGTCAATGTTTTCACAACCCCTCCATCACCAATGTCCCTGTAACAGGCAGAGCTTAGAATAAGAGCTAGCAGAGCTGAAATGTCAGTAGACCCACCAACAGCCTGCACTGGAAGTGTGAGCCTGAAGAGTTGAAGACCTCTAAATAGGAAAATCCCTTTAATAATGCTATAAAAGGATGATGCTAAGCAAATGCTCCAGCATTTACTCAATGCAATGCAAGTGTTTAACAAAACACAATGGGAACAAGTGTAGTCAAACGTAGGTTATAATTTTGATTCAAATTCTTAATTCTACTAATACACTCAATTTATTCTCTGACTCTAAAAACTAAAGCTAAATAAAAAGATTCAACAATGGATCTAAACAAACGCCAAATCCACACAAATTCTCCTCTCCATTAAAGATGGACAATCACATTCTAAAAAGTATACCATAGAAATGAAAAGCAAACATTCTAAAACTATAGCACACACTTCATATTTTGCTTTTTGCTTGACTGAAATAGGTATAAAAAATAGTTAGAAATGGTGAGGTTATGCTGGGATCTTTATTCTGGAAAGGGTCCTCCAGCAGCCATCAGAAGATATTTTCACAAATCTATGCTAGGACAAGAAAATTGCAAATGAAATGTGCAACCCCTGAGGTGGTGAAGCAGAGTTTAATTTAATTAATATAAGGGGAATTTAAATAATTATTTGAGGTCCCTTGGGGGAAATCAGGAGAACTTGCAGTAAAAGCGACCATTGAATTACAAAACTGATGGAGTCTGTGTGGAGATCTAACTGCCCCACCAAAGATGATCATTAGCATAGCAAGGAGGGATATGATATGCTATAAGAATCGAAGAGACTTATGCTAATCTCTCACGTCTGTCTCTTGTCACAAGAAGCGGAGACATCAACCTGCATCAATAGCACCGGTCAGGCATAATTGGTAATTGAAGTGGCTTCAGAGAATCTACTGGTACTATACATACTGTGGTAGTAGTACAGTAATATACTGGAAAACTGACCAAAGCGAATGTTCATGTTTGATGCAGTTAATGGCAGTTTTACCAGTCTGAATGGTTTCCTGCATTTTTGACATCTTTGCTGCTTTTTCTTGGCATAAATTCCAGAATGCACAGACAAGTTGATAGACTGTTATGTCAATAAAGTCTGTCAAGATTCAGGGTGTGTGGTTCACCGATCCAGCCGAGCAATCAGGACTCCATTATATAAATGTAAAGGGAGCCATAACACACATACAAAAAAAAAAAAAAAAAAAAAAGGCTGTGAGCAGTTTGGACCCCTCAAATATGTGCTAACTAGGTAAATTTAAGGGTTTTAATCTCCTGGTGGCATTGCAAGCACATGTGTCTGCGGGGTGGTCAAAATGCTGACAGACTACTTCTAAGCCTAAATCAATATCCACTTCTATTCTCTGTGGCACTCAATAGTGAATAGCGATGCTATGGGTGCCTGTTGATGAGCACAACAGTCCACATTTTTTCGGATATGCTTCTGAGCCTAACCAGGTATGACAACAATTGTGCTTTTTTTGAGAATCTTGGGTCTCCATTTTACCAGGATCCCCTTTGGAGCACATGGGTTAATATCCTGAAGATGGAATATAGACGCAAAACATTATCTAGAACTGCCAAAGGTCATTTGGTATGGAGCTACAGTATGTGTGAATATTCTCTACCTAGAAGTAATATGGAGTCCAATGCAGCATGCCTTCAATTCCTTTTTTGTGTCAGATTAACATGGAATCACATAGAAATCAGAAGCAAATGGGGATACAGGAGAGGGCACATGTAAATCCAGTATCGCCTCAATATGATTTAAAGGGAATGTATGATCAGAAAGCCAGCAAGTCTTTACATCATTTTTAAGAATTAGGAGCGAGGTCTTTTTTTTATGATCTAGATTTAAAAGCATCCTGAAAGCCTAGTAAGAGGCTGACTCTTTTCTATAGATACTCTGACACTATTCTATAGAGATCCCCTTTCAGCAGTCTCCTCTCGATAATCACAATGACACTAATGAATAGATAACACAGGATCCACCATTAACAACAGATGATGGGCAAATCCACAAGACTCTCACATAGAATACCAATTCCTACGGCCCATGTGCCTGCACTTAACGGCAATATATGAAAAATATGGACCAGCATATACTAAAGGACGTTTTATTTATTGGAAAATTCGTACATACAGGTGATGTAGTAAAACAGGCAGATAAACAGCACTGTGTCCTTGTTCACAGCGTATGCTTAATGCTGTATGCGTATGCTGTGAACAAGGACAGAGTGCTGTCCGAAATGTCTGCATCACCATACAGTACAGAATTTTTCAGTAAAGAAAACGTCCTTGAGTATACGCTGGTCCATAGTTTTCATATATCTGGAGTTTCTGGGGGCATCGAAGCTGTGGGCCTGGGACCCGTGTGACTGTCTACTAAGGACATTTACATGGGACTGCAAGAACTATCCAGCTGAGAAGTGGGCTGAGCCTATTTAGTCGTATATTTGTTTTTGTATGTGCCTGCACTTAAGTATATCTTTAAAGGGGTTTTACCATGATTTAAAATCCCCAGCACTGGTTGTTCAAAGCAAGCTGGCCATTCATTTGAGTGAGGATAGCGGCGCTTGCGGCCGTCGTCCTCATTCACTTCTATGGGAGCTTCGGAATATAGCCAAGTGTATGCGCTCAATATTGTTTGTAAGCTCCTATAGAAGTGAATGGAGAAGACAGCTGGAAGCACTGCCCCCTCAATCATATGAATACCCAGATGGCATAACCAGTGCTGGGGATTTTGCATCTGGCTGTTTCAGAGAGCCCACTCTTCACAGACCGCATCATGTTACCAATACCTGGTCAGGCTGTGGGCAGTTCTTCAGCAGCGAGTGCCATTTTAGCTCTGGTATTCCTGTCCTGCAGAAGAAGCAATACGCAAAACACGTGTTGGGAACAGCATTCTTTGCCTATACTGTCTATTCTTTTGGGTATCATCATCTGTTTTTTGCTGCTTTGTGATATAACATCTATTTTTGCGTTTAATTTTCAATTATTTACTTGTTGGGAATTGATGTACCCAAATGTTTGGTCCCTTATTGTTTTTCACTATAAATTATTAGGTGGTTTAAGCGCTTAGGGTGCTTTCTCGCGGAGCATTTTTTTATGCATTTTGGTGCATTTTTTGCTGAAATGCACAGCATTAACTGCTGTGTATTTCTGCACAAAAAAACGCTTTGCGTAACAGCACCCTTATTGTTCAGCACTTTATGCAATTATATTTATTTATTGAGTTTATGAATTGATCACTTTACAATCATATATTTGCATATTTATATGGTTTGGTTTCTTTTGCATTTGCATTTTATAATCTTGTAAAATCATGTTTATTAAATTTATAACCGTATCACGTTCTTGTGGACCTTGATGGATGAGATAATTTTTTGTATTGGCACAATTTTCCATTCTGAACTATTTTTAGATGTTTTTTTTATATCTGCATTAATCAAATTATTACTTTATTGGCTTGCAAATTTTTTGGAATATATTCCTTGCCAAGTTTGTTAGAGGAACATTGGTGATGTCAGGGATTAAACCACAAGGCACAAATCTATAGAGCTCTAAAGTGTTAAAGTTTGTCAATAAGAAAAATACATAAATCCTGTACTGCTAATAAGAAATAGCAAGCAGAAAACAGAACACAAAATGAAGAGATAGTGTGTGATTATCTAGCTTTAAATAAAAAAAAAAAATATAGGCAATAGATTTTATTACAACACTAGTTGCGATCCGGCCATGCATGTGGATCATGAGGGCGGTGCTAGCAGCTGTCCTCCTCATTCACTTCTATGGGAGTTTCAAGTATAGCAGAGTATGTGTGTTCGGAAGGTTCCTTAGAAGTGAATGAGGAGGGTGGCCACTAGCGTCACCCTCCTACTTCCCATGCATGGCTGGATTGCAGCTAGCTGCGAGCACCCAGCAAATCAGATTTTGCATTGTGAGAAAGCCCCTTTAACATACAGTTATAAGCATACGTACTGAAATCTGGGTTTGATTTTGTTAGAGAATACATGTGCCTAGCAACACATAAATGACTAGTACATTTATATGGTGACAAGCTTGAGAAAAAAAAGGGGGCTAAAAGAATAGAAAAATACATGTGGTTCCCGACACTTTCTGGTCTTCAGTTTACAATCTTCTACTTCCGAAAGAGGACGTCACCGCTGCAGTTGCCGGTTGCAGTGCTCAGGTGCCTCTGGTTTACATCACCGTTCAGAAGCGAACAGCTCTGCATAATGATGTAAGTAGAGGCACGTGATCGCTTCAGCCAAATCGGCAACTGCAGCGGTGACGTCCCCTTTCGGAAGTAGAAGACTGTAAACATAGTTGAGCCGTGGCGCTTGAACCGAGGGAAGGTGGCTATAGTTTTTTTTTTTTTTTTTTTAAAGGGGATTTATTGCTTCATCAATTCATCTGTTTCATTGTACTTTCAGTTTCTTAGCTCATCAAATCCAGGGGCTTTTCTTCCCCTCCCAATGGGTGTTTCCTAACTGAAGGGGGATGGAATCACCCCCTCTTCACTATACGTGCTCGATCCCGAGTCAGTGTGTTCGTTTGAAATCAGTGGGAGGGGATAGCACATCCCCCCCCCTCTCTGTCTGAGTTCACATGTCACTGTGTAGTTCCTCTCCCTATGCAGTCTTATTTTGTAAGAGCTGTTTGTTTACATACCACAGCCCTGCATTCAGTCTAGACAATATTCTATGAACTCAGAACACTGATCTCTTCTCTTCTCACAGCTGGAGGTTTGTTACAGTTGAATCCAGTCTTCTATGAACTCAACCAGAGCAGCACAGATCTGTCTCCCTTCTATGTTTACACGCAGGAGCATTAGGGTGCGTTCCCACGGCACAGGACAAATAACCGGCTGGTATTTGTCCTGTTTTGCGGCAGTCCCCACGGCTGCGGGGGTGGGTGGAGACAGACGGCTTTTCTCCGCGATGAGCAGAGAAAAGCCCTCCCCCTTCACATTGGCTAGCACAGATTCTGTCCGGAAACTGGACAGAAGATTGTACTTGCACAATGTTTTGCGGCCGGAAAAACCGCCAGACGGAAAACACGTGCAGTGGGGACTGCTGCAAGGGTTTTCCATAGAGCACCAGTGGGCTCATTTTCGGATGGTTTTTCAGGCGGTCTGATAAACCTCAAACCGGCTGAAAAACCGGCCGAAAACCCATGCAGTGGGGACACGCCCTTAGGCACCGAGCACACTGCTGCTGTTTGCTGATTGTAGAAGCAGCTGCAGTGTCACTGTGCAGCTGCTGGCTGGACAGAGTGAAATGTTGCCGTCTCCTTATTCTGAGTGAGAGAGGCAGGAATGCGCGCTCCCGTGAATAGGACCAGGGGCCAGACAGAATGTAAATTAGTAGAGCCGTCAGTCAATGAAATGAAAGGAGGTGGGATCTGACGGGCACTGGGGAACGGTGTTTACAGAAAACGAAGATAAGGCAGACAGTGAAAACAAGACAGCTTTGCAAATGACATCCAATTGCAAAGTTGCTTGTTTTCACTGTCCCCTTATTCTGACGACCATTTAATGTAATGATACAACCCCTTTAAACATCATGGACAACCCTTTTAAAGTAAGGCGTTAACCAGAGAAAACTATGTAAACGCCTGCTTTGTGGTGCCCTGTGTGCACAGACTTGCCACAAGGAAATGATTCCAGCACTGACTGAGCGAATATGCTATGGTTCTGGCTCATCTATACATACTGTAATCCATTGCTGGATAAGTTCAGACATCATTACGTTCGGCAGCTAAAGCCCTGCTGCGTTACCATACATCAAGATTATTATCTGGAGCTGGATTAGCATGTACCTACTTAGTGGATATTTATGAGGGCACTTTGATATAATGCATGGCTGGTGCATGCCCAGTCAATTCAGATGTACAGTAACTCTCTGCACTGCAATCCTGTGTGTTCAACACAGCGTGAAATATAAATATATAATTGAAATGAAAGATTGTGGACTGCTACTGGCAACGGCCAGCGTGTTTAGTTAAGGAAAAGTTAGCGGCAATCAATCAAGCAATGACCAACTGCTGGAAACAATCTTAATCAAATCAGTCTTGTTGAGTAACCTCCACATTTAAGAAGATGAATATAGCCGCTGACCCCTCACACCACTCTGTCCTAGACTTCATCATCATCACACATTAGTAAAAATGAACCTAAAGAATATCTTAACAGCACATCGTTTTCACAGGATTAGAAGAGTTGGGGTTAAAATCAGGGAGGAGTCTGAATTGGAGAGGGATATTTGCCAAGCTGTGCACAATGGTCGGATACCCACAGCAGGACATCTGGCAAGTTCCACCCGGGTGGTTTGTAAGGGGAGTGAGCAGCTGAGACGAAGCTCAATAATCTCACAAGTTTCCATCCGATGTATTAATCAGAGGGCCGGAAAGTACATTGGATTGTGTGCTCTGTGCAGCAGAGTGCAGCGTCAGCAACACAATATTGCTGAATCCAACAAAAGACGCATCTCGGACCTGCAGAAGAAACCAATAGAGGCCTTGTAATACAGCTCTACACGCATAGCTGGCTTCCTTTCTTAATGGACGGATCAGATTTTTTTTCAAGAGTTGGTCTATTTCTACCTGGCAAGGATTGAATACTGAAGATAGCAGTACTTCATCTGTTTATACAGTGCTTCTACAGCCAGAAATGGCTTATGATAATACTGGCCGGGAATATTGTGTCAGAAAATAGCCGTTTGTGGTGTGTACTGAATGATAAAACAAGTTCAGATTTAAATACTAGAGAAACAAGGGTTGTCTCACTACAAAGATTAGTTTTCAACATGTAGGTAACAATAAATGAAGACGTTTTACAAATATATTGCCTTTTTCATTTTTTTTGTTGAGGAGCTATAAATGATTTTAGCACCTTCTGAGGGCTCTCTGGTTTCTCTAGTGACCGACCTGTTTGCTCTCCCTCTGCTGTTTGTTCTATCTGATAGTAGGGAGTTACATCATCACAGGGGTCACAGCACAGAACTGCAGGCAGCCTGAGAGCATGTTTGTTATCTGATTTTTCAGACAAAAGACAATAATTAGTACTGTTTACTTTAGCTCAGAAGCTTCTCTGGACCTGCTAGCAGGAGATTATTTATCTAATTAGCAGAGGTCTGAATACACAGAGCTCATGTGCTAATTACAGACAGCTTGACCAGAAAGTGACAGGATGCATGAATAAAATAATACTGCTTTGCTTTATGCATCTGTGAGATGAAACAACCCCTTTAACCTATGGCATCCTGAGAGCTGCCAATGCACATATGCATCTCTGTTCGTAACAATGGAAGTTTAGCGTATAACCAAGAAATATTACAAAATTCATATATATTCAAGAACAGCAGGGAAAAAAAATAGTCAAAGGGGTTGTTTACCTAGCCTTTTTAACATGTAGTATGGTGCCGAGGCCAGGGTCCAAGAGAAAAAAAAAATTATGTACACCTACCTCTGAACTCCATTCCAGGAATGTGCCTCCTGGTCCTATCTACCAGTCTTCTGGCTTGGGCTGAAGCAAACATCACCGCTGCTGTCACTGATTGGCTGCAGAAGTAACGGGACGCTAGCCAATGTCACTGTTCGGAAGCCTTAACTTCGTGAGGCCTTAGGGCATGTTCACACGATTCTGAATATGTCAGTGCTGAATCAGCCACTGTTATTGGAATATGTATGTATACTACAGCCGCACCAGTGATGAACCTATGTTAATTTTTTAAAAAAATGTTTTGTTTTTTTTTGGGATGTGCATAGCCATATATTGCTTCTAGTGCTGAATCAGCGTCATATCCTCATTGGAAATTCTGAGGAATTCAGACGAGGATACGACACAGATTTTCTGCCTCCTATTCCCTAGAATGGGCGGTGCAGAAAACACGTAAAAAAAAAAAAGGGACATCTTTGTCGGTGCTGAAAATTTTCAACACTGAGGAAAATCAGTCATGTGAACCGCTGATTTTCCATAGGGAATAATGCAAATCAGAACACAGTCGGATTGGATGATGATGCAGAGGCAGATTCAGCACTGAATCAGCCCCATGGTCGGCGTCCAAATCTGTCGTGTGAACATTTCCCTAGTCTGCTTTTCTTTTACATATACATTACTTCTAATCTTATAAATCTACATAGAACTGTGCACAGCTCCTACTCCTCTTTCATATCCTGACAGACCACATTAGTCCCTGGACAGGTTCGCTTTAAGGTTATAATCACTTATGTACATAACTTGTGTTATAATAACCTCTTTTGTTTTTTGCATGGAAGCCCATTTATCTAATTTACCAATTCCAGGATCAAATCAGACATTCAATATATTCTCTAGCGAAACATCTGTGAGACTGGATAATGAAGATCAAAGCATTTTACTATTTTATCAACATTTTTCAATATTAATTTTGCAATAGCGCTTGAAATTTTTCTTCATACAAATGATGAACGTGATTCCTCATGGAACTGATTGTACAGTGTGAATAGCTGACTTCTCAACATCTTCCATTACAATGCAGCATTCAGATGAAATCACCACCATCAAGCTGAATCCAGCATTCCATGATCAGATTAGCTTTCTTGTATTTACTACAGAAATCAACTGGTCATATTGATCTGAATACATCGGCAGTGTATTTCTAAGATAACTGTTACTTGTACAGCACTGACATTTCTCACAGCACTGTCCAGAAATGGACCCCATTCACATGAGTCCTCGTCTATAATAGGGATTAACCTGTTTCAAACACAAACAGACTAGGGTCAATTTCACAGCTGATAACCTGTCAGTGTATTTTTGGAGTATAGGTGAAACTCGAAGCACTTGGAGGAAACCAACGCAACAAAGGGGAGAACCCACAACTTCATGCAGATGTTGTGCTTGGTCAGATTAGAAACCAGGACCTTCCCCCATCTTCCCTCTTGTATCCGGTCTTTGTCATACATTTGGTAGCATTGCCCTTAAAGGGGCGTTATCGTTTCATTAAATGGTCTTCAGAATAAGGGGACAGTGAAAACAAGCAACTTTGCAATTGGATGTCATTAGCAAAGCTGCCTTGTTCTCACAGTGTCCCTTATCTTGTGTTTTTATTTACACTGATATCCAGTGTGGGTCTAATCCCTCCTCCTTGCAATTCACTAGCTGAGAGCTCATTTACATTCTATACAGCCCCTGGGTCGATTCATGGAGCTGTGTGTCTGACTCAGAGTTAGGGGCCGTAGCATTTTCTGTTTCCACACCTAGCAGAAACAGACTGCAGCAGATTGTACAATGAGAAAACATGACAGTTTTGACCCTGTGCCTAACTCTCCTGCATACACGCAGATCTGTGCCGTTCTTAGAAAGCTGTAATACATCTCCAGCTGTGAGAGATCAGTGCTCTGATTAGATTGAATGCAGCCTGTGGTATGTATACAGCTCTTATAAAATAAGACTGATAGGGAGAGACACAGTGATATGTGGACTCAGAGAGGAGGGGGGGGGGGGGGGTGGAGTCTCAGGCCAGCAGTGAAGGGGGGATGATGTCATCCAGCTGGGAGGGGAAGAAACGCCACTGCATTCACAGATCTGGGAAGCTAAGAGAAGTGTGACTCAACCAAAGTAAGTAGCGATACATCCCCTTTAAACTGTATGACTTGAGTCAAACATTTTGGATAACCTTCCACAAGCTTCTCACTATAGTTGCTACGAATTCTGGCCCTTTACTCCCGACAGAACTAGTGTAACTGAGCCATGTTTGTAGGTCACTGTGCTCACACCTGCCTTTTCAGCTTTGCCCATAAATTTTCAATAGGATTGAGATCAGGGCTTTTTGATGGTCACTCCAAAACATTGACTTGGTTATCCTTAAGCCACTTTGTAACCAGTTTGGCAGCATGCTTCAGGTCCCTGCCCATTTGGAAGACCCATTTCCACCCAAGCTTTAACTTCCTGGCTGATGTCTTGAGATGTTGCTTCAGTATTGCCACATAATCTTCTTTTCTCATGAGGCCATCTATTTTATGAAGTGCATTAGTCCCTCCTGCAGCGAAACAACCCCACAACATGATGCTGCCACCCCCATATTTCACAGTTGGGATAGTGTTCTTAGGCTTCCAAGCTTCTCCCTTTTTCCTCCCAATGTTATGATGGTCATGATGGCGAAACAGTTCAATTTTAGTTTTGTCAGACCACAGGACATGTCTCCAAAAATGTAGGTCTTTGTTCCTGTGTGCATTTACAAACATTAATCTGACTTTTATATGTTTCTTTTGGAGTAATGGCTTCTCTCCAAGCCCATGTTAATACAGTACTCGTTCCACTGTGGATTATGACACAATCTTACCAGTTTCTGCCAGCATCTTCACAAGGTCTTTTGCTTTTGTTCTTGGGTTTATATGCACATGTCAGACCAAAGCACGTTGATCTCTCAGACACAGAACCCGCCTCCTTTCGGAGCGGTATGATGGCTGGACATTCCCGTCTTGTGTGTAATTGTTTGTACAGATCAACAAGGCACCTTCAGGTATCTGGAAATTGCAACCATCGATGATCCAGACTTGTGCAAGTCCACAATTCTCTTCCTGATATCTTGGCTGATTTCTTTAGACTTTCCCATGATGTTACACACAGATGCAGTGTTTTTCTGGAGTGCATTTGAAAAAAAAAAAAAACAAACAAACATCCACAGGTGTTTCTCTAATTAACTCAGATGCTGCCAATAAACCTATCAGAAACTTCCAGACATGACATCATATGGGCTGTCCCAAATTGTTTAAAGGCATGGTAATCCTAGTGTATGTAAACTTTTTGACTTTGCAGAAAGTAATAAAAATGCCTTTTTAAAAAACATATGCTGCTTCAATAAAATAAAATAACTCAGTCATCTCTGTCCTCACCCATGGAGTTTCCAGCAAATGCTTTTTTTTTTTTTTTACATCTAGAGAGTACAGATATCCTTGCTTACTTAAATCATTTCCCATATCTGTAGTGCAGTATATGATTATCAATGAACAAAAGTTCAGAGCACAATGGCTGCTTGCATTTCAAGTGGGAATTTTATCTTTGATTGTTATTTGAGAACTATACCTGTGGAAACAAAAATTATATTAAAGGGGTGTTCTCCCCATGTTGTTTCTCAGAACCTGCTCCTCACAGGCAGCTAGCTGTAGGTTCTTACTTCCTGTTAATGCTGTGGACGGTTCTACAGCAGTGACTGACCTTTCAACTCCGCTATTCCTAGCTGAGCCTCTTAAAAGGACACTTATGATGGAGGACACAAGCTACTGAGCTCCAAAGGGTTAAAGTTACAACGATAAATAAGCTCATGTGCTGCTGACAAGACATAGCTAGGTCATCAGAAGTAGTCAGTAACTAGAGAAGCTTGTGTAAACAATCAGGAGGTAAAAACTGCTCTAAGGGTGCTTTCACACGGGGCGTTTTTGGTGCGTTTTTTTAATGCGTTTTTTGTGCAGAAAGGCAAAGCAATTAATCGTTAATTACCGCGATTTTAGCCGTGATTTTTGTGCAGCAGTGTACAGCATTAATTGCTGTGCCTTCCTGCACAAAAAACGCTTTAAAAAATGCAACAAAAACGCACCGTGTGAAAGCACCCTAACTCTGAAATGAATGAAAATCAGAAGAGCAATGTATTTGGAAGTAATATGTACATCTATTTGGCTACATGCTTAAATCTAATCAATGACGTGAATACCCCTTTAAATATTTGTAAACTGAGAGGACAACATTAACACTCTAGTAAATAGTAGAATATAAACTGTACTGCAGTGCTGACTCATTTTCAGCAAAGTGACACTGCTCCATTACCAGGGAATAAAACAGCCTCCACCTGGGCCATTTTCTCTTTTCAAATGTCAGTAAGCACCCACATCTTAGCGTGGTTCCTCACCAAGAGCCCAGCCCTTTCATTATACTAATGCTGGGTTCATATTAAAGAAGGAGATAAATGTCTTCTGTGAATGTCATGTTCAGGTTTAATGGCCAAGACCAAAGACTTCTAACAGAGCCTGTAATTTTTCCTAACACGTTTAATGTACGTGAAATGGAAAATGGGTTACAAGGTAGAACCTGCTCATGCACAGGGGAAAACGCATCAGACTGAAGTAGATAGGATCTGTCAGCTGCACTTCTGCCTTGTAGAAATCTGTGACAGAGAATCCACAATTCAAACCTTTGTATCATATCATTAAATCATTACCCACAGTCACACCACATCCCTAAAACACAGATTAGCTTAAGACGGTATATCAGTTTTACGGCATGAAAGCTGTGGCCTACATGACTCCAATACCTTCTATTAATCAGATCTTTCACTGGCACTGAGCGCATGACCTTTCATACAGATCTCTGCAATGTCCATGACATACTGTGTTGCCCAAGTGCATAATACAAAATGCATAGGATTTCTCTGCATACGATCTTCTGTATAATTGAAATTCTGAGACAATACACTATCAGTCAGAGCATTAAAACTTGTAATACTGTGTAGGTCCCCCAAGTGCTGCCAGCTGTAACCCATCTGTCCTATACTACCCTCACTAGCTTGCCCTCTTCCTATAGTACATCCTGGTGCTATTCGTTTCCCAGGCAAGCAATGCACATATGCACCAGGCTGTCTACATGACTCATCAGACCAGGCCACCACTTCCCATAATCCAGTTCTCCTGCTCACGTGGTCATTGTGGGTGCTATAAGAGATGCACAGGAGCATCCAGGATCAGAGATTCAGATTGTTTGACCACTTCGATGCCACGGTCTGTAATGACTGTCACATATAAGCCGGACCACCTCTGTAACCCAACTGCCACTAACTCCTAGCCTGTGATGCAATCACGAGGCAGCGAGCAGAAGACATGACAGCCGGAGACCTAATGTGGGGTGTAATGCAAATGTGGTAAAAGTTCAATGTACTACAGTAAAAAGTAGCCCCCTAGTGGTCATAGATAGTAAATATGTGCAAGAGAAACACGGCATGGTTCAGGAGCTCCATGTGAGGCTGCAAAATATATCTGAAACACATCTGCAGTAAAACAACAATCCTGGCTGCTTAAACCTCTCAGAAGGCAAAGTAAAATAGCAACTGAAGCACAGGAGGGCGTAAGACAAAGGAATAGAGCTCCCTGACGTCACCCTGCTGCAGCTTGATCAAAATGTGCACTAAGAACCTCATATTTTTTTTTAGGTATACTAGTAAAGCATCGTAAAATATTTCAGATTTTCAATGTTCACATGTATCTTAGTATTTGTGTTTGATTTGCAGCCACAGTGCACTTGTGCAATTTATTTCTTGTTGTTTTAAACTGCTAACCATTTTTGGTTTTTTGGGGATTCATGAAAGCAAACACCCCCTCCCCTCCCAAAAAATACACTATCAGTTCCACCCAACAATTTGTTTTAGGTTCCTTAAAGTTTTTTAGGCTGAGTTCACACGGCATATTGCGGTATGTACCTCTGCGCGCCGCAATATGCCTGCTGCTGAACGAATGCGCTGGCCAGCGGGTACTTTTAACAGTGCTACGGCCCGGCCTCCTATTCAGTCTAGTATTCCCTGGCACGTAATCGACTAAAAGAAGTGACATAATTTCTTTTTATGGGTGCTTACTGTGCGCTGGGGAATATGTCTGGTTGTCAAAGCACTCAATGAGCACTATGATTTTACCTTATCTGGGGGCGTACTTCAGGCCTCATTGTAGTACAATTATGTGCCGAAGTACACCCCACAAATAGGTCATGCTAACATACCCTCATGGAGTATAAGAGTGCCATACAGTATATATTCACACAGGAAAGAGCCACTTAGAATTTTGGTACGAATTTTACAGCATATTTTTCTAATTCAATGGGTGAAGGCACAATCTTGCAGATAAACTTTTACTGTGGATTTTGCCTTTTCTTACTGAAGTCCATGTAGGAAAATCCACAGCTAATCTGCAGCTGATGCGCCCCATATAAAAGTACCCTTATACATTTAAAAATAAAGTTATGTAATTAGAAAAGCTTAAAATGAAGACGTCAGGTGGTTTATGCTTATCTATCTGAGAGGAGGAGATGAGAGGGAAAGAAGCATTGTGATATATAGGTTTATATGATTTGGAGCAGGATCTCTGAGTAAAAAGCAGAGAAAATATTAATATGACTTCTTAGGAGACAGTGAAAGTCCTGCTTACCCCACCCACATACAGCGATTGACAGTGTGTGTATAAAGTTAACTGTCAATCACTGTATGTGGGCGAGTTGAACATGACTATCACCGTCTCTTAAAGAGTCTTAATGGTAATCAGTACTTTCACTCTCTCTTTTAGGATTTACTCAGAAATCTGGCTTCAGAAATATAAACCTATATATCACAAAGTAAACCTTTTCTCCCTCTGTCATGCCTTGCATTCAGAAATGGTGGTTCACTTTAATTCCCATTCCAAATGTTTATAATATGTTATTTTAACTTGGCTCCCCACAGTTCTGCCTCAACAGTGTCATAGGGAAGTCAGAGGTAGTGGATGTGATATGGATCTTAAAATGCAGCCATTATATAGACATGAGCAAAGAGTTTAGCTTAGGGTTAAATGTGTCAGACTTTACTATGCTACACGTAGATACAGTATTATATATTTATATTATACTTTTATGGTAAGTTTAATATATCATTTTTCCTTTCAGATTTTTTTTTACACAGCAGAATTGGTGTTTTTGGGATAAATGCATGATTGTAAGAATGCAGATCAGATGACTGAGACAGAGTGTGGGAGGTATTTATTTTACCATGTGTTCCCTGTATCTTGAGAAGACATTTAAATACTGTTATCTCGATTACAACTTGGCATTTACAGAGTGGTGGCTCAGGTTTGATGCAGACAATGCCACGTGGCCCATGTCACTACATGTCGCCCGTCCTCCCAGTTCTTACTAATTATAGATTGTTTAAACACAAGCTGTCTTCTCTGCATGACTTCTCCTGTTTTATTCCCAGAGCCTCTGATCTGACATTACCACCTTCCGAGTGTGTGCTTGCTGAAGATAGGTAGCAACTTAACGATTTTATCATTCCTTTTGTTTTACTTTCTTTAAGGGAAAAAATATGCCCAAATCCTCTTGATTCCATTCATTACCTGTTCGTATCAAGAATGATGAACAGCATAGGGCATAAGAGATGGGAAAGCAACATTATAAACACTGTTGGAGACTCGTCCAGCCAATTATTGTTTAGCCAATTAACTATAAAGCATCAGCCGCATGTGGACAAAACCATGGCCAAATGCCGTGGGTGGAGTCTACAGTGTCTTATAGGGCACATGACTGTGCCAGCAACCCCGCAGTTTTATCTGCAAAACAGTGGCCAAAATCATGTGCATAGCTTAAAGGGGTTGTCCAATGGTAAAGAGGGAAAAAAAGCATTTTATATAATATCCCCCTCAAAGTTAGACTCTTTGGTAATGAACTTTCTGTGAGCTTCCTGCAGTTCTGCATCAACTGTATGCTGACAGAAAGGTCAGTAGTTATGCGTCTCTCGTACACTGGAAACAACTGTGTCCAGCACAGGAGATCAGGTGACCACAGGGGTGTGGCATTTTTCAAAGCAGCCTTTTAAGCTCCACCCTTTTTGTCCAGCCTCCCAAGGCTTGAGGGGCATGCAATGAGACCGAGGTTGGTAGGAAGGAAATAGACAATGCACGGCCAAGGATGCTGGAGGCTTGTGGTTTTACAAGGCAAAAAGAAACAGCTTTGCAGTACAAAATGCTATTGCTCATCTACTGAGAAGAAAGGCCCCTTCACAACAGTCAACAACACTCTTCAGGATGTAGGCGTATCAAGATCCAAATCTACCATAAGAAAAAACTGCATGAAAGTAAATACAAAGGGTTCACTGCACGGTGCAAGCCACTCATAAGCCTCAAGAATAAAAAGGCTGGATTGAACTTCGCTAACAAAACATCTAAAATAGTCAGCACAGTTCTGGAAGAACATTCTTTGGACACATGAAACCAAGATCAACCTCTACCAGAATGATAGAAAGAAAAAAGTATGGTGAAGGCGTGGTACAGCTCATGATCCGAAGCATACCGCATCATCTGTAAAACACGGCGGAGGCAGAGTGATGGCTTGGGCATGCATGGCTGCCAGTGTCAATGGGTGCTGGATGAATTCTGAGGTATTCAGACACATACTGTGTTCTCAAATCCAGCCAAATGCAGCCAAATTGATTGGTCGGTATTTCATAATACAGATGGACAATGACCCTAAACATAAAGCCAAAGCAACCCAGGAGTTTATTAAAGCAAAGAAGTGGAATATTCTTGAATGGCCAAGTCAGTCACCTGATCTCAACCCAATTGAGCTGCATTTCACTTGCTAAAGATTAAACTTCAGAGAAAGGCCCACAAACAAACAGCAACTGAAAACTTCTGCAGTAAAGACCTGGCAGAGCATCAAAAAGGAGGAAGCACAGCGTCCATTTTATTTACAGTTATTTAATTTGTCCAATAACTTTTCAGCCCCTGAAATTAAGGGATGGTTTTAAAAATGCTTTAGCTCCACATATTTTTATGCAATCATTTTGTTCAACCCACTGAATTAAAGCTGAAAGTCCGAACTTCAACTGCATCTGAATTGTTTTGTTCAAAATTGATTGTGGTAATGGACAGAACCAAAATTAGAAAAGTGATTTCTCGTCCAAATATTTATGGACCTAACTGTGTACACACACATATATATATATATATATATATATATATATACACACACACACATATATATACACACGCACACACATACACTGAAGGAAATAATTATTTTATCCTTTGCTGATTTTGTAAGTTTGCGAACTGACAAAGACATGAACAGTCTATAATTTTAAGGGTATGTTCATTTTAACATTGAGAGATAGAATATCAAAAATAAAATCACATTGTATAAATTATATAAATTTAATTGCATTTTACAGTGAGAAATAAGTATTTGATCCCTCTGGCAATCAAGACTTGGTGGCAAAACCCGTGTTGGCAAGCACAGCAGTCAGACATTTTTTGGAGTTGATGATGAGGTTTGCACACGTCAGGAGGAATTTTGGTTCACTCCTCTTTGCAGATCATCTCTAAATCATTAAGATTTTGAGGCTGCCGCTTGGCAACACGGAGCTTCAACTTCATAAGTTTTCTATGGGATTAAGTTCTGGAAATTAGCTAGGCCACTCCATGATCTTAATGTGCTTCTTTTTGAGCCACTCCTTTGTTGCCTTGACTGTATGTTTTGGGTCATTGTCTTGCTGGAAGGCTCATTTTTAATATCCTGGCGGAGGGAAGGAGGTTGTCACTCAGGATTTTACGGTACATGGCTCCATCCATTCTCCCATTGATGCAGTGAATTAGTCCTGTGCCCTTAGCAGAGAAACACCCCTAAAACATAATGTTTCCACTTCCATGCTTGACTGTGGGGACGGTGTTCTTTGGGTCATAGGCAGCATTTCTCTTCCTCCAAACACAGCGACTTTAATTAATGCCAAAGAACTAAATTTTTGTCTCCTCTGACCACAGCACCTTCTGCCAATCACTCACAGAATCATCCAGGTGTTCATTGGCAAACTTCAGACAGGCCTGCACATGTGCCTTCTTGAGCTGGGGGACCTTGCAGGCACTGCAGGTTTTTAAACCATTACGGTAATGTGTTACCAATGTCTTTCTTGCCTTAAGATCATTAACAAGTTCCCCCAGTGTAGTTTTAGGCTGATCTCTCACCTTCCTCATGATGAAGGATACCCCACGAGGTGAGATTTTGCATGGTGCCCCAGATCGATGGCGATTGTCAGTCATTTTGTATTTCTTCCATTTTATTACTATTGCACCAACAAATGTCTCCTTCTAACCCAGCATCTTACTTATGGTTTGTAGCCCAATCCAGCTTTTTGCAGGTCTATGATCTTGTCCCAGACATCCTTAGAAAGCTCTTTGGTCTTGTCCATGTTGTAGAGGTTAGAGTCTGACTGACTAATTGAGTCTGTGGACAGGAGTCTTTTAAAAAGGTGACTATTTAAGACAGCTGTCTTTAATGCAGGTAACGAGTTGATTAGGACCGTTTATCTGGTCCGTGGGAGCCAGAACTCTTAATGGTTGGTAGGGTATCAAAAACTTATTTCTCTCAGCAAAATGCACATAAATTTATATAATTTATACAATGTGATTTTCTGGATTTTATTTTGGATATTCTGGGCCACATGCATGAAATTTGCTGTGTCAACGCCAAATTTCATGCGCATAATAATGGGATAGAATGCTCCTGATTTATGACCCGCTGTAGAGCGTGTTCATAAATCAGGCGCATTCTTGCGCTAAGCTGACATTTCTGGCTCAGGTATACCACTTTGAAAGTGTTATACCTGTTCCAGCTGTAATGCGCCTAGAAATGCTGTAGCGAAGCTATAAACATGTAGCTTCGCCATGATTCTAGTGCGCCCCACCTCAAAGTTAAAATTAACCTAGACTGTTCATGTCTTTGTCAGTGGAAAAACTTACAGAATCAGCAAGGGATCAAATAATTACTTCCTTCACTGTGTGTGGGTGCGTATATTTTATATATATATAATATATATAAAATATATATATATATATATATAATATATATATATTATATATATATATATATATATATTAAAATACACACACACACATTTCATACGCACCCACGAAGCTCCATTTGTGAAAGGGCATGTGTCTGTAATAAAGACCATTGTATTTAAAGGAACTGTCTGGCAAATATATATATATATATATATATCTTTGCCAGACAGTTCCTTTAAATACAATGGTCTTTATTACAGACACATGCCCTTTCACAAATGGAGCTTCGCACTATGGAAACTTGACAAGCGATCCCAGAGTGCAGCATAAAATCATTTCTATGGATCAATTTTCTTGTGAATCCATATGAGAATGGGAAAATAGAGTGACCTGAACAGTTTTGAACAAAGCATGGTCACTGGGGCCAATATTTTCTTGTGCAATCATGTCAAGAATATACAAAGAATAGTGTGAACAAGGAAAACATCCAGCGAACGGGGATCATGGAGATGTAAACAATAGAGGAGGATGTCAAGAATGGTTCTGGTAAACAGGTGGTCCACAGTCCATCTGCATATACTGACAGTGTTCCACTTTCAGTAGAAAAACGCACCCAGTCACAAAGATTGTGTAAGAACATAACAGCAAGTGTTTCCTGGTACCTAACCAGATCGTAATACTATATAATCTATAATCATCTCTGGCATGAAGTAAAATGGATGTCTGTACTTCCATCTACTTTGCAGCAACTGCAAGAAGCTATCCTGTCCATATGGGCTAATAGTCGTGTAGAACGATCTCCACACCAATTGGAGTCTATGCCAGGATGAACTGCTGCTACTACATGGGTGCTTCTAATAAAATGGCCTTTCAGTGTTATAAAGCTCAGGGCACACATAATATAAATAAGGAGGCCCCCAAAATGTGTGCCGCATGACTGAACAGGTTACCATAGCAGCAATCTGGTACCACCACTTCTGTTGACTACTAAGGACTTCAAGCATCAACACGCTTATAATGGTGTTTAGCAATGCTTTTTTGCTCATTAATAATGATCATGGCATATAGGAAGCCTGATAATAGACCAACATGAATATTATAATCCCCAACTGGTAAACATAAATGTACAACAACAAAGACAAAGAAGTTTGTGCATTTCAGCAGAACAGAACTCCGAAACTTGACATTTTGCTTCCAGGCTGAACAGCTAAAGAAAAATGCTGATTTGAGCGGTTTAAAACTAGAAAATACAGGCAGAATAATACATGAGCCTTATATCATAAGTGTAGAGTGCACATTACTGGGAAGAGGCACGCTGATCACTCCAGGACTCCGGCGTCCAGAACATTTAACAGTATAAGAACTGGACAAATCAGGGTGGGGAGGTTGCTGTTGGAGTGAGGTAGCCACCACCACTACTACCTTGTTATATGGATGCAATTGTGGTTCCATAGTACAAATGGGATTATAATTATTGCTGTCCTCAAATGTAGATCCTAATCACAGCATAAAGAAACCTTTAATTCAATGTGATGTGAACAAATGAACGTATAGTTTTAGAAATGTGAAGAGACTTAAGGATTTAAAAAAAAAAAAAAAATATCCAATGTTTCTACAGCAGGAAGGCTGACACTTGTTAAAGGGGCTTTTTTTTGTCCTCCTACTGATAATTGATTAGTGACCAGACTCTATAGCAGTACATGTGGTCTTTTGTCTATGATTTAATGTAAATGATTTCCAATTATTTTTTTTTTAAGGTAAAATAGTGTTGGGACATGCAAGACCAGGCATCCTACAACTCCCATCATTCCCACTGTTATAGATTATATAAATGCATGATGGGAGTTGTAGTTTCCCAACAGCTGGAGGGCCGCAGTTTGAGGATGCCTGCGCAAGACCATGACGTGGGTTTGCGAATTTGCACATTTAAGCCAAAATATCAATTTATACCTCAGGTTTGATATTTTTCTCAGGACGCCGTTTGATCCTGTGATACTGGGGAAAAAGGGTTGTCAGTATTTTGTGTTGAGCACTTGGAGAATGCTGGGTAACCCAATCAATGGAGTAGTATGGGCATCACCAATTGGTTGAGAGCCAGCATGGTGCATCACACTTAACCGTATGGCTGGCACACTGTAGAAACCTTTGCTATGTGCAATTATAATTCTAGCAATCTCCCCCCTCATGGATAGTAGCTGTGTTGTTTTCAGGTATTTGTGCACTTGAGCAATGTCACCTGGATGGTACTGCAGCTTTTCCGCATGTTGGTGTGAACTGGTTTCTTTTACCTTGAGCTGTTATGTACTAGCCAATTGCTTCCCTCATGAAAAGTATGGGATTGTTGATCAGAATTCTGCCCCTTTTTCCAAGTAGCACTGGGGCTTTTCTGCTTCCTGCTGGGAATAGATTTTTGACCTGCCTCTGTAGTAGTACATAAGGCCTTTTCCTATGTAGTGTTTAAGTAGTGTTCCATTTTTCTGTGAACAGTTTACACACTGTGGCCACCCAGTATCTCAGTAAATATCTGCATTGTTCACATGTACAGTTTCATACCCAGGGCTCTTCGAATTTAAAAATAGTTTACAGAATAAAGGATTCATTCACAGAGTGTGGTCATATTGATTTTTCCAATTTCTCCAAGATGACAACAAAATAATGGGCAATGCAAATTTTTGTAAACGCGAGTGGGACTTGGCAGCCGGAGAAATTCACTATAATTTATGTCAGATAGTGGCTCAAGTTTTAGCTGAGGTGTATGGCAGCTCACAACTGGTTTAGATTTCTGTTTTAGGCATAGGGACAGTAAAAGGTGTGAAAAATGTATTAAAAGGCATTTGGTGCAACTCACTTTAGTACTCTTTTCATGAAAGAGGTTGTCCTAGCAAGTTTAAAACGGAGGCCAAATCGTAGCTTAGAGAAGGGGGAGATGGCCATACTTGTGCTGTTCACCCCATTAATTTCTATTCATTAGCCCATTTTTCACCATTTTTCAGAACTCCCCTGAATATGATTGTATTTAATAAAGTAGGAAAGCATTTTCTGAATCCTAGAAAACTTCATACTCAGAGAGGGACACATTTTGGATGCCACATTCCTCCAACGTGACAGCAGCCATAGGTGCTCCTCAGCCATACCTTCCTCCATGACTCACCCTAGTACAAGGGTTTATATAAACGGTCAAGTGACCCACACTAGGCTTTTAGTACCAGTTTCATGACTGGTGACAGGTAAGACAATCCAAGATGATACCCTGTTTCCCCGAAAATAAGACAGTGTTTTATATTAATTTTTGCTCCTAAAAACGAGAGAAGACTTATTTTTAGGGGATGTTTTATTTTTCTATGAAGAATAATTCATATTTATTGTTGAACAAAACATCAACATGTATTAATATACTGTAGTGATTTCATCACAAACATCAGCATAAGCAGCCAAACTCTGAATTGCATAACTAAAAATGCACCATGTCTTATTTTCGGGGGCGTCTTATTTTCAGGGAAACAGGGTAGTTGTCCTGCAGGAATATGGCAGTCGGTGGCTGCCCACCCAATAGGATAAATGCTGGTTGACTATCAGTATCTACAGGAGTGACCAACGTTCTACTGTATATCAAAGCCGCCAGAAAGTCGCCGGATGTTTCATTCCTTGATTCTCTGGAAGTCTCTGGATCAAAAGGGGGTCAGAAAAGATCAAGCCCAAAGGCTCTCATGGTGTAATCCTGCTTTACATAGACACTTACTGGTCACCGTCCTGAAGTCTTCATTCTATAACACCATTTAAGTCTTATTTTTCATTCGTTTGCAGTTTGTTTTAGGAGACCGCTTTTCCTTATAATCTATCCTCAGCCTGGTTTCATGGATGTAAATCTTCATCAACTCTTTAACTCAAACTTTTTTTTTTGTCAAAAAGATCAACATCTGTTTAACTCCCAAATGCAGAGTTATGTCTTTTTAACCAGGTTTACAGCGTTAAGCAGGCGTTTGTACGAAATGGGATTTATGGAAGCACAGTAGCAGCTTGCTGGAGATTAGATATGTACTACAGATTTCTCGTCTCCTGTCCCCTCCGAAGAAATGAGAAACCACAAGTGTACATTGCACGAATGATCAACCTCACAAGCGTTTAGAAACAATAAGTCATAGTCACATCTATGCTATAATGTTGTACAAATCTAAAGCCAAACGTTCGTTTCAAGGTTTTCTATTACAATTAACTTGAATTTCATGTTAGACAGGTCACAAGTTGTATTGGTAGTAGTCTGACAGCTGGGCCACCTCAGTATGCTTATTTAAAAAGTAAGTCCCAAGTATTTATGTTCCTCTCTAGAACCCCTTTAACATCTGATTATTTGATTTAGTTTCTGCCTCCCCACCTAACCTTTTTATTTTACTATGTTAGGGTACTGCCATACGGCATAAACAAAATTATGGTCGGATTCGGTCTTAAAGGGGTTGTCTCACTACAAGGCTTGCTTTTTATTTTAAAGATCTGGCAGAAAACAAGACACTTTGCAATAAGTGTCCATAAACAGTGTTCAACCTATTCCTAGATATCCCCTATTGTAAGTGCAACATCAGCTCCTCAAGTCGCTATAGCTACAGACCTGTTCAATCTCTCCTGATAGGTTGCCAGTGCTGGTCGCTATAGCTACAGACCTGGTGTCCTCAGCAGCTCGGCACTGCAGGCCAGTAGCAGCCAGTAAACACACCCCTTAATTCAAAAATGAAACTGAAAAAACAGGCCTGAGGTAAGATGAATTGATGTAGTGAGACAACTCTTAAGAATCCGGATGGTATTTTAGCGTCTTTTGAATGGTTTTGGGGGACAGTTCTGTCCGCGGTTTTCGGATTCAACCGTCTACCTTAACCATTGAATAGCACACCTTCCGCTCGAAATCCGGGCGTAAGATTGTGCATGTACCCAGTTTTTTTGGAACACCGGCGGTGTGAAAATCCACCCAGTAATAAAAACGTCAAGTGTAGACTACTGGGTAGATTTTCTATTGCTGTTTATGGGGAGGGTTGACAGTCTGTTTTCAAATCAAAAAACCGCCTGAAAATCCATCTAAAAACCTTGCCGTGTGGACGTACCCTAATAGAATGAGGGCTTCTTTTTAGTGGTTCCATTTAACATATAATATATTACAAAACTAAATCTTTGTGGTGTGTATTTGGTAAAAAATGGAGCACTGCACCAATTTCTAACAATATTACGGTTAAACAGCAGAGACAAGTTATCTCCACTTCCACCCACTAGTGGCGGTTGCTGGTATCCTGCATGTATGGAGTGGATTCTGCAAGTGAGCCTTCTCTATACTCTCTTACCAATATTATGACACACAGTTGCATCACTTCTAAATTAATATACACTCACCGGCCACTTTATTAGGTACACCATGCTAATAATGGGTTGGACCCCCTTTTGCCTTCAGAACTGCCTCAATTCTTCGTGGCATAGATTCCACAAGGTGTTGCAACGATGCTCAATTGGTACCAAGGGGCCCAAAGAGTGCCAAGAAAATATTCCCCACACCATGACACCACCACCACCAGCCTGAACCGTTGATACAAGGCAGGATGGATCCATGCTTTCATGTTGTTGACGCCAAATTCTGACCCTACCATCCGAATGTCGCAGCAGAAATTGAGACTCATCAGATCAGGCAACGTTTTTCCAATCTTCTACTGTCCAATTTCGATGAGCTTGGGCAAATTGGAGCCTCAGTTTCCTGTTCTTAGCTGAAAGGAGTGGCACCCGGTGTGGTCTTCTGTTGCTGTAGCCCATCTGCCTCAAAGTTCGCCGTACTGTGCGTTCAGAGATGCTCTTCTGCCTACCTTGGTTGTAATGGGTGGCTATTTGAGTCACTGGTGCCTATCAGCTCGAACCAGTCTGCCCATTCTCCTTTGACCTCTGGCATCAACAAGGCATTTCCGCCCACAGGACTGCCCCTCACTGGATGTTTTTTCTTTTTCGGACCATTCTCTGTAAACCCTAGAGATGGTTGTGCGTGAAAATCCCAGGAGATCAGCAGTTTCTGAAATACTCAGACCAGCCCTTCTGGCACCAACAACCATGCCACGTTCAAAGGCACTCAAATCACCTTTCTTCCCCATACTGATGCTGGGTTTTTGAACTGCAGGAGATTGTCTTGACCATGTCTACATGCCTAAATGCACTGAGTTGCCGCCATGTGATTGGCTGATTAGAAATTAAGTGTTAACGAGCAGTTGGACAGGTGTACCTAATAAAGTGGCCGGTGAGTGTATGAAGGAAGGACTTAATTATTATTTTTTTTTTAAATGTACAATTTTGTTTTTACATCTCTAATTAATGTGTCTATTTGGTATCCCTAAGGCCCCGTTCACACGGCTTATTCTGCCGCGGATTGGCGCCGTACTGCGCGCCGGATTTGCGCTTCAGTACGGCGCCAATCCGCGGCAGCAATTACGGTAATCCACTGCTCTCATTGAGAACAGTGGAATCCGTCGCTCCTCCCCGCTCGGCGAATCCGCCGCGGGGGGGAGAAAGTGACATGCACATTATTTACGGCGCGGACGCGCCGTAAACAATGCATTGTCTTTGGGGCCGGGTGCGGCGCCCCCGCCGCGCTCCGGCCCCGCCCCTGTCCCGCCCCTTATTCACGGCGGATTTGTGCGCTCAATACGGCGCACAAATCAGTCGGGAATAAGCCGTGTGAACACGGCCTAACAGTGTAACCCTGCAGGCAAACGACCCTCCGTTTTTCCCCAATTTTACCTGTTGCTAACATACCAAGTGTGCTATCACAAAGGAGAAACAGAATGGAGTATGGCTCCAGGTTCAGACTGTATATGGATTCTTACTTGTTACCATGGAGACACAAATGTCTGTATAGGAGCTGTAGAAGCAGAACTTGACCTACTGCAAAGGAAATATATACACACACATACATATGAAATATCATACACACACAATGCCACAAAAGTTAGTACACCCCTCACATTTTTTTTAAAAAATATTGCATCTTTTCATGGGACAAAACGGACGGTATGGTGTTTTTTTTTTTATTTTTTATTTCTCTCTGGATAATGGAGGTCGGTTGACCCAATGAGAGGCCTGAATTTGGCTCTATTGAGAGGTAAAGATAGCGTAGGACCACCCGACCTGAGATCACGTTGTAAGTTCGTGGGTGGCTTAAGCATTTTTTGATCAAAAACATGTGAACTAAGAATCTCAAAGTTTTTTCAAAACTGACGGTATGACACTTTTATACAATGTAAAGTAGTCAGTGTATTGCTTGCATAACAGTGTAAATTTGGCGTGCCCTTTAAAATAACTCAACACAGCCATCAATGTCTAAATCGCTTGCAACAAAAGTGAGTACACCCCTAAGTGAAAATGGACAAATTGTGCCATGTGACTCATTAGTGTTACAAGGTCTCAGGTTTTTATCGCTCTCACACCCTCTCATACTGCCCACTAGAACTTCAACATGGCATCTAATGACAAATAATTGTCTGAAGATTTGAATAAAAGAAATGTTGCTCTACATAAAGATGGCCTAGGCTATATGAAGATTGACAACACCCGGAAACTGAGCTGCAGCACAGTGACCAAGACCATAAACAATTTAAAAAGACAGGTTCCACTCAGAACAGGCCCCGCCATTGTCGGTCAAAGAAGCTGAGTGCACGTGCTCAGCATCATATCCAGAGATTGTCCTTTCATAAGACGTATGAGTGCTGCCAGCATTTTGGCAGAGGTTAAAGAGGCTGGGGGTCAGCCTGTTAGTGCTCAGTCCATATGCCACACACTGCATCAAATTATTCTGCATGACTGTCGTCCTAGAAGGAAGCCTCTTCTAAAGATGAAAGCCCGCAAACAGTTTTCTGAAGACAAACAGACTAAGGACATGGATTACTGGAACCACGTTGAGTAGTCTAATAACACCAAAATAAACTTTTTTGGTTTAGATGGTATCAAGTGTGTGTGGTGGCCACCAGGTGAGGGACACAAAGACAAGTGGTGAAAGTGTTATGTTTGGCTGTGGGGAGCTTCAGTTCATTGAGGAAATCATGAATGCCAACATGTACTGCGACATAAACTGGGCCGTAGGGCAGTATTCCAGCATGATAATGACCCCAAACTCACCTCCAAGATGACCATTGCCTTGCTAAAGAAAATGAGGTTAAAGGTGCTGAACTGGCCAAGCATGTCTCCACTCCTAAACCTTATTGAGCATCCTCAAGTGGAAGGTGAAAGAGCGCAAGTTCTCTAACATCCACAAGCTCCATGATGTCTTCATGGAGGAGAGGAAGAGGATTCCAGTAGCAATCTGTGAAGCTCTAGTGAACTCCATGCCCAAGAAAGATAAAGTCGTGATGGAAAATAACGGTGATCACACAAAATATTGATACTTTGAGCACAATTTGTCTATTTACACTCAGGGGTGTAATCACTTTTGCTGCCAGTGTTTTAGACATTGATGGCTGTGTGATGAGTTATTTCTAGGAAACACGATATTTACACTGTTAAACAAGCTGCAAACTGACTACTTTACATTGCACCAAAGTATCATATCTTCAGTGTTGTCCCATGAAAAGGTTTAATACAATATTTACAAAAATATGTATGATATGTGAAGTACGATATTTATGGGTATATACATACATATATATATATATATATATATATATATATATATATATATACACACACACACACACATATATACATACTTACATACATATACACACGCAACTTCTAGGCTATGCGTACACAACACTGTTAAAATGCCGTCCAAAATCCGATAGCATTTTACCATTGCTGGACTGCGGCTTTGCTGCGAATTTGCTGTCGGCCCCGTACTCTGAGCAGGAATCCAATGGCAATCTTGAGGAGGATCCAAAGGTTTGAAAATCCGCTGGAATTTAAATCGGTCGGACCGAAAAAAATCATTGCTGTGTAGAATACAGCACGGAATTTTCATTGTGGTATACACTGCACTGGGTACAGTTGGATTTTCGGTGGTTTCTAAATACTGAATCAGGACGAAAATCCAATGAGAACTCAGTGCTGTGTAGACATAGCCTTAGAATTGTTAATGATAATCATTATTAAACTGGGTCAGAACAGTTATTGTTCCCCTTCATTGATCAATAGGAATAAACTGTACAATCATAGCATTAACTACGATCACTTAGAAATACACGTTGTATTTGTACTGCATATGCTTTCATTCCATTTCAGTAACAAAAAGGAACATGGAAAGAAGAATTGGAACTATCTGGAGAAAAAAAACTTTATGTCCAGGTCTATCTTGCATGGAATCTTCACAGTATACTGCAATATTTTAGGACAAAATTCTGTGCTAACTACAGTAAGTATAGGAGAATACTTACTGCATACAGATTTATCATTAATGGGGTGTTCCGGGACTTATCACTGCTTGTTCTTTCATCGGAGTTTAAGTAAAAATACAAGATAAGACTCACCGTTCCCTCCTGGACACTCACGCCTGTCAGTTCAATCAACCAGGAAGTAAGGAGTCAACGTCCATCGTTCATGTGACAGATGCAGCCAATCAAAGGCCACAACGTCATGCACACGTGACCTCTCGAGCCTGTAATTGGCTGGAGCTGTCATGTGAATGCTGATGTTCACTGCTTCATTCCGGGATGAACGCATCGGCAGCTGGAAGTGAATGGGAGCGTCTGGGAGGTATCGGTCTTCTCTTCTAGTCTTACTCATACCCCAGTGAAAGAATGAGCCTTAATCAGTCCCGGAACACGTTACATGTATAAAAAGTGTGCAGTAATCTAGTGGTAACTGTAAAGAGAGAATATGTGATCCTTTTCCTTAGGGTCCATCAAGTAGATATATAGCTCTGTATTAGAGTGAATGAAATTTTGGAAACAGGTGCCTACCTTTTCTTTCTTTTGTTTGGCTCCTTCTTCTGCAGACAGCAGAGTCTTGTAGTAGTTGCTGCGCTCTGCAGTGAAGTGGACCTTAGACAGGGCATGTTCCACAAGAGCCACTGACAAGTTGACACCATCCACATGAAGCCACCCAATGAAGTTACCAGCTTTGTCCATTGCTTCCACTTCTACTTCCACCTGGAGAAAAGTAAAACCAGAGTCCAATCAAGTCTTGACATTTATATTACAGTTGCTCATCATTTATTTTCTTTTTTGAGGTTAAGATCAATATATTTATAGAAAAATATTTTTAATTTTGCTTCAACAAAACTAAAATAGCCAAAGTTTCTAACCCATCTGACATTTAACGCCATGACACATACAATGACTTCATATATAATCAAATATGGCTGACCACTTGAAAGATCTAAGGCTATGTTCACACGACTTATTTGCGGGAGCGGGGGGCCAGCACCTCGCCGGCCCATAGACTATCATTACTAGCGACGCATATACGCCGCTGGTAATTCACGTCACTTATCTCCCCACGCAGCGGATTCGGCGAGCAGGGAGAGGAGACGTAATCCATAGTTCTCTATGAGAACTGTGGATTACCGTAATGACTGGGACGTATTTCAGACATATTTTGCGCAGTACGGCGCGTAATTACGGACTGAAATACGTCCCATTTTAAGCCGTATGAACATGGCCTTACAGTGACTTCACATGAAACAGTAAGAATGAGGCAAAGAGTGGATCCGTGGTAATTATTTGCAGTTTTTTTCTGATGTTTTACGGTATATTCCCCTATAGCCATTATATAACCCATTTTGCATAATTTTCACAGGATTATGGAAAATCAGCATGGTTTGGAAAAATCCCATTAATAAGGATATGAAAATGTGCACAGACTATCACCATGATGACAGTCAACAATTACTGCTCTATGTTGCCCAGTCACACTCTGCAAAGAACATGGCAAGCAGATGTGCATCTAAACCCATCTTTATGATTCAGTGCACCTTTCATACACCATCTTCTTCAAATCACTCATAAGGCACAGGCCAATCCAATCTTCTACTTTATAGAAAACCTTGCCAAAATGATGGAATCCCCATAGCTAGAGGATGTCACCCAGTTACTTCATAGCAAATACACAAATCACAGGTATGGTACAAAGCAATGTTTAATAGCTGAACATTCTGGCATCATAAAAAATACCTCAAACAAATGAAAGGTCTATGTTTTCTACATGAAGTAGTTCCATTTTGGAATCACTCATTTTGAAAAAAATTTAATTAACGTGTTTAAAACAAATACTAACTAAAAATAATTTTATATACATACGCTGCAACTTAAATAGGTCTTAAAATGATAAGAAGTCTAGTTAAAGGAACAGTGCTTGCAGACCTTTCTGAGCTGTTTGATGTAACTGATGGAAAGAAAACATGGCCCCAACAAGAAACTCATCAGTTAGATAATGGAAAGGATTAGAAAACTCCTCCAAGAAGGAAATCCAGTAATGAGTGTAGTACATGATGTTAGCTTTTATTTAGAATAATGTAGATTATACATTATGTATAGTTATCATTAGTGAAGTATATGCCTCAGAATCATAGCCATCAAGGAGCAAACGACACAGTTGTGTCACATTATTATGACCACCAGCTAATATCCATAGTGGCTGCCATGTGCAGTACTGACTAGTGCTAGAGGAGCAGAGGGTGACTCAATAAGGTCCTGGTTGCTTGTCACAGGTATCTGGAGCTTTGCTGACTGCATCCCACAGCTGCTGAAGGGTGTGTGGGGGAGGATCCATTGAGCTATCCTAATAATCGAGGTGGTCCCACAAATGCTCAATTGGGTTATTAGTGAGCCGGGATACTACTCGGAAGTCTTGGTCACGATCTTCCAACTAACAGAAGACATTTCTGGCCGTGTGATATGTTGCTTTGCTTCCAGTATTCACATTGGTGAGTATTCACAATGCACTTTTGCCACCGCAGTACAGGATCGTTCACAAACTGCAGTTGCAGAGATTTGGCCACCCTTGGTTCCAAAATCAATAATCTTCCTTTTTGCAACTCTCATAAACTGACAGCAACAAGGGTTGTGTATGCAGACAGCCCATTTCACAGCTCGTATAACCACCAAGCCAGCTCACCACATGTGGCTTCCTTCATCAGCTATGCTCTGCCAATGTTGAAAGTAGGAAGTGGTCGTAATAATGTGACTCGACTGTGCACTAACTACTTGATCTGGAAACCATGAGCCATAAATTAAAATGATGGTATGTTTAATGAAGCCAAGGTGTTCAGCTATTAAACATTCCTGTGTGTCCTATGTGTAATTTGTGTCGCTGCTATGAAGTAAAAAGCTGGGTGAACATATTCTGTGTGTGTGGCAACTGCATAGTTTTTGTCAGGGGTTGTAGACCTTACTGTGTCCTACTGGCCTGGAAAACAACTTGGATCTACCAATGACAGCTGTGTTCCAGAAAGCAAGGACGATCGATACAGTCAGATTCAAATGCTCAAACCAAACATGACATAGCAGGAGCTATCGTCCTTGTCACAGATACAGTAAAGTAATCAATCTTTATCCCGTAATGAAAGGCCACAGCTCCAGGAGCACAGGAAGACGACACAGGACTTAGTGTGCACTAAAACCTCATAAAATGAAATGACATATGTACCAGGTGGCTGGCTGTCTGTGTAGACTTTGTGGAAAGAGAGCGTGGCTTAGTAAGTGCCACCATGCGCCAAAATGTTGGCACAGTTAGTGGCATACAGTAAGCCAGCTTAAAAAGGTGTAGTACTTAACTTCTAACCTGCGCCAGATTTATGAAACACTGATAAATGTGGCACATTTGTAAGACTGTTTAGTCTAACATCACATCGTTTAAGGGTATGTGGAGACGGCATCTTGGATACGTCTTTGCAATATGTAAAATGTATTACGTCAAACGCATCCAAAAACTTGCCACAAAGTGTGGAACATATTTGGATACATTTTCTGGACTGCAGAAACATATCCCTATAGTTTCTATTGCCTTTTCAATTCGTTAAACAAATCAAGAATTGACATGTCAATTATTTGAACGCATCTGTTTAACGCAATCCAACAGATGTACAACTGAACGACGATACGTATTTTACATGGAAATCAATGTATTCACACATTGTTAAATACGTATTGGGGTCCTTTTTTTCAGTGCGTAAAACGTACCCAAAAACATATTTAACAAACGCTGTGTGATCATACCCAAAGGGTTAAGACAGTATTGAGAAATCTGCAGCAGTGTGCTTGGTTGCTATACCTGCAATAATCCTCTTTCACATGCATAGCACTCAGTTTATGACTCTGCATGTCACCATGGTACTGTCCTCCTAAGTGGGAGTACAGTGCCTAAGGGAGATAATCTAAGCAGTTTGGAGAATGCCTGAAGGTCCATCCTACTCAGATGACTATAAATCAAATACTGCTTTTATTACCAAGTTAGTTGCAGTTCACCCTCCCTGTTTAACTTACTTTTTCATGCGGTTACTCTACAATTTTTATTGGTGTAGTAAGCTGCGTTTATCACTTGTCTGACTTTTGGACTACCAGATGACATTCTTATTGGCTGCTATAAAAGGAGTCTGTAGCAGTCATTTGTTTTTAGAGCCAAATTCATTTTTCCAAAATCCAGAAGACATAAAAGAATTCATCAAAGACTTGTGCAAAGGAAAATGGAGCAGTTGCCAACAGAAACCAAATATTCCGACTGCAATCAGCAACTGCTCTATTTTGCCTTTGTACCAGTTTTGGTAAAACCCAGTAATAGACCTTTTTTTGTCCAAATCACTTTGATTTTAGGTGGCTATGCTCTTTGCCCTCTTAACATGTCTGCATACTTTAATATAACTATTCAGAATAAGCCATTATAGGACATGAGGATTAGCACTATTTCTAGCAATCATATAACCTGCATATGGTATTTTTTAACCAGTTCTCCCCTCTACAGTCTCTAAACTGCAGTTGTCCCTGAGCAAATGAGTAAAAACTAGCTTCTATGTGGTTTTCCACATAAAGCACACATCCACAAGAAGGGATCCTGCTCCCATTTAACTCTATAATACACTCTCAGAAGTGGCAGCATGGAGATATTACAGAGCAATATAGCCTGTACTGGTGTGAAAACACTTTCTCTGCCTCTGTAGCTATCCCCAGCCATAGACTCCTATGGGCAGCATGAAAGAGCTAAATCTTTCAAGACTGAATTTAGCAGTTTATTTTCATGTAAATTGTGAGTTCCTGGCAGGGGAGAAACCGCCTGATAAGTGGCGTAAGAGGCACTTCCTCTAATAAGATATATTACCAAGCTTCTTATATTCAGCTGTACTACAGTTTTCTATACAGTAGTTAAAGACAGAGACATTTTTAACCAAATAAGGGCTTTCAGAGATACTTATGGCTTATCCTTCGCTATCCAATTAGTATTAGATCGGAGGTGGTAGAGGGGGCTCGGCCAACCATCTGTTTGAAGGGCCCTTCATATGAATGGGACAAGACTGCAGAACTGTGCACAGCACCTACTACATGTACAGTCATGTAAACAATGAAGAGGCCTCACCCAATTGTGCAAGGTCCCTTCAGACAGTTTGTTGACAGATAGGCCATCAACCTGCTTAAAGAACTGGGGGAATTTTTATGTGTATTTGCCACACAGTATCCTGTTAGCGGTATCAATTTATTTTTACATCTAATAGCTGTTTAGGCATTGCTGTTTACAGGCCGTGTTATAGATTTTATTTTTTATAAATTCTATTAAGATACAACTAAGTTAATGTTTAATTCAGAAGCATTGTTTCGAATGCGAAAATACATTAATAATTCAATACTGCCAGTTTTTTTTAACCATTTGTCATTATTGACATAATAACTTATTATATGATTACAAGTACAGGGATACCTAGTGCTTGTTTTTTTTTTACCATACAAATAAATTTAACAGTACACTGAAATTGCATTTTCTTTTACAGTTATTTTATTTATTCATTTTCAACACTTTTTATCTTTGTCCAATGTTATTGGTTTTCAGTATAAGTTTCTGCTATCTTAGGCAGAAAGCCCTGTTGTCATTTTTTCTGGACAAAATCTATTCAAGTGTCAGAAAGTGTTTAAAGGGTTTGTCTCACACATTTTTTCATTTACCTTCCTTTTGTCTTGGTTTCATTTTGAATTCGGGGATTTTATACGGCTTCCACAAGGCTGCAGTGAACCAGGTCTGTACTAAGCAACCAGTGCTGGCAGCCTTCAGAGAGATTGAAAGGTCTGTAGTAAGAGACCGAGGGAGTGATCCCCATACAAGAGGAATATCTAGGAATAGGTAGGCACGGTTAATGAACATTTATTGCAAGGTAACTTGTTTTTGCAAGATCTTTAACATAAAAAGCAATCCTTGTAGTGAGACAACCCATTTAATGACTGGCCGTTAGTGTTGAAGAGCAGGTGTCAGTAACAGCCACACTTTAGCAGGTTATTGCATGGGAAAAAGAAGCTCCTCTACAAGTATGCTGGGATGAGTTGTCTGGTTTAGAAAACACAGATTGATACACTCATGAGGAATTTCAAACAGTGGATACCCTCTAATAACTAGAACACCAAAATGGAGAGCAGCTTCAAAGATAGCCTTGTGCTCTGGAGGAACCAGCACACTCTTGGATAGCCAACAAATTTCAGTGATTAACGTGAAACACTCACTTTCCTGTGGTGGTTCAATAGGCAAACAAAACCCTTTTGCGCCGGGTTTTTGGGCAGACACATTTGCGCCAGGACCCCCTTGTGATCAGCATTCGATCAGGAGACGGTTTAACCTAAAGGTGTTGTCTGCTTACACCAATGGGGCAGATTTATAAATGGGATAAACGTGCCCCAATGTTTTGTACTAAATTACAGAAACACAATGTAGAATTTGATAATGCCCTACATTATTATTAAGGTTTTTAAGTGTAGCAAAAACTATTTAAAATTTTGTCTCACAAAAATCACAACAACAATATACAAGAAAGGGAAATTATTGCTGTTACAATTTATCAATAGAAGAAAAAAATATTCCTAGCTGTGACATTTTAAAAAATTTTTGGGTTATCTGCAGAGAGATCGACAATTTCTAAGATTTTGTCCAAGGTTGGGAATAAAACTAAAAAAAACCCTTTTTAGATTATATATGCAAACAGTGACCTGAAGGATTAATTTAAATATTTGCTTCTTTAAAACATCACACGTTGCTTCATGTTTCACCATCAATATGTGATAAAAAGCATATTCTAGTATCCCTTATAAATAATGCTATGCTTTTCTCTTAATTTTCATAGATTGTCTGTAAAAAATCCCATCTGTATTAAATCTTTAACATGCAATTGTAATATGAAGTATTTAATTGTACAAAAGACTATACCTTCAAAGTCCTTCAACATATTGCTAGGATATGCAATAACATGCAAGTCTGTTAGGTGCGGTTCCCCTATGGACCTGCACTATCTTAAAAGGGGGTTTTCTCAATACAAAAGATTATCTTTTAACATGAAGGGACAGTTTAAAAGAAAACTTTTCTAAATACATTGGCAATAGATTTTACTTTGTCAGAATAAAACATTTTCTGTGTTCGGTGCCAAAAGGGTTTCTATGGTTTTCCTGAAACCTAACCTTATCTGATTAGAGCAAGGCTTGGAGCTGGGAGTGACGTCACCCCCGGATAGACTAGCAAAATAATTACTCAAAAAATATTACAGTAACCAAGTTTTAAAAGTTTACATCATATGTACCCTTTTTTTTACTGAAGAGATAAAATATCTAATCACGCTATAGCACCCCCCAAAGCCGAGGAACAGGGTGTGGGGGGGGGGGTAAAAATGATTGTGAAACCGTTAAACCGCCTAGTGATAAAACCCCTTTAAGAGCGGGCCCCAGAAAAATTTTGCACAGAATAGAGAGCTTGTCACGCTTGCGCAAAACTCTCCTTTCTCTTCTATGGGAGTTTGGTGTACAGCCAAACACGACCAGTTCTCTGTTCTGAGACGACAAGTTTGAGAACCTGTTCCAAAGATAAGTGAAGGTCCCAGAGGTAGAACCCGCAACGCTCAGACTTTGATGCCATATTCTAGTGATATACCATCAAAGTCTATGGTGCGAACACCCTTTAAGGTCAGCCTTGTAGGTATCAAAACTAGATATGCTGTTCATAAAAACTTTTCACAGTGTAGAACATACTATAGGTGATAGACTACCTCACAAAGCTGAATGAGAGATTGGCAAGAGAGTACGAAGACGTCAAATTGAAATCGGGCTACTTTGAAGACTTAAAGGGGTTCTCCAGGACTATCTTTTTATTTGTTATAGAGCTCACAACTTAATTATGTTGAACTTTGTAACTGATACTCATTAAAAATTATTCACCAGGTAGAGAGCCCTTTATTGCCCTCCTTCATACCATGTGACGTCCATTGATCACATGGCTTCAATTGACGTTTTGTCATCACTCAGTGGGTGCGCTTTGAAGCCAGGCTCAGCTCAGAAACATCCCTCTATAGTGGGTGTGACCTGAGCAGTGAAAGATCTGGCTGCTTCCAGTGACTCAGTCACTATGTAAACAGAAGTGCTGACAGGAATGTAATCATTCAGAGCTGGATGTGCTATACCCATACAGTGATAACTATCTGTACATAGCGACTTATCACTGCTAGCTGCTAGAGTCTTGCTGCCTTCATTATTACGTTTTATACATTCTGATAGGAGGAGATGTCTTTTTGATAAATTTGGTAAATAGACCTTTTCACCTGCTCAGAACACTTGCATTGTTTGATTGGCTTAATGTGCATTAGGACCTCTGAGATTGTCAAGCAGCAGTCAGAAAAAAGTCTGCCTACTGCTCTTTATATAGTAGTGGTGCCAGGGTAAAATGTCATGAGATTCTGCTTTAACATCAGTGGGTGAAGGGATAACCCCCTACAGCAGGCACACAGCTTTCCCATGACCAAAAACAGATTGCTGTGGGGATCACCCACCTTTCTTGCATGCTAGATAGGCTATCCAGTGTACAGGTAAGCTAGGTGATGCCCACAGCAATCAGTTACAATGATGGGATAGTTGTGTACCTGCTGTGATGTACAGCACATACATAGAAATATATAAACCTAATCCCCTATATTTGTATTACATATATGATGGGATGAGTAAAAGGTTTTTGTTTTTCATGTTACAAATTGACTGGCACACTGTAATATAATACAGCCTGTAGCAGGCAACCAGAAAGTGAACTGGAGCAGAGATGCAGGGGGCATGATGTGCACATGTCTGAGAATAGTGATGTAAGGGTGTTCAGGGCTGAACAGTGCTGGGAGGATTATGGGATGGGTGCAGAGAAGTCAAGTCCTAGATTTTAACTGCAATGGATTCTGGGACTTATAGGAAAGAAATGCTGGAGAATTACTGACCCGTCCACAAACAGGAAGTTTCATTGATCTTATGAGAGATGAATGAGGCGGCAAAAGAAGAGAAACACATGAAGGAAGTGGAATATCTTTACTTTTCAATTTATATGCTGTTTATAGTGTTCTATGAAATCATTAAACTCCCAGATAACCCCATTAAAAATATAAAACAGATTCTGGTTTGTGTAACACTTTTTTGTTGACAAGTTTATGTCTTCAGTATTAATGTACAGAATGGTACTGTATAATATAAAATGTTTCTATGGGCAATATTTATATTTACTGCATAAATTACCCATTTAGGAACCTGGATGACTTTTTTTTACAGTGCAGTTGCACGTCTAGTCATATCTATGTCTGGGGTTTTTATATTTTAAAAAAAAGTAAATATTCATAAATATGATCTCAAATATTCTATCTTGCTGGTGCTAAAAGATATTACAGCGATTAAAGGGTTTGTCTCATCATGCTGTTTTACAGAGCCACAGCCAGCTTCAGGCTTGAACTTTCTGGTTAGGATGTGGATGGTTCTACAGCTGTGATAGGCACATCAGCTCTGCGATTCCTAGCTGATTGTTACATTGACATAAGTGCTAGAGGTTTGTAAATAGCAGTGCACAAGGCTACAGAGCACTAGAGGGTTAAAGCTTGTCACTATGTAAACAAGTTCCAGTCTTCAAGACTAGAAACACAGCAGGAAGTGACATCATGCTACAGTCTGTAAAAGCAGAGAGGTGGTCGGTAACTATGGAAGCTTGTGTGCAAAAGCAACAAATAAAATCTCTTTTAACTCTATAGAGAAGCAAGATCAGAACAGCAATGTATTTGGTAATAGTCTTTATTTACCTTTGTCTACATGTTTAAAGCTAATTATCAAAAGGAAAATGCCCCTTTAAGCATCATAAATCTGTCCCTTCAGTGAGCATAGAAACACTGCTATAGACCACAGGGGCACTGATGTACAACCTGGATGTGTTTTGTGAGCACTGTATGCTGCCGAAAAAAAACACAATCCCGATCAAAGCAAACACATTTCATTTCACTGTTAACTTGTCACCTCTCCTCCAGTAGCTAGATACACAGACAAAAAAAAAATCTAAAACCCCTAAAATAGATTTAGGATTAAAGCTCATACACATGGCTGTATTACTGTTCTAAAGAACCTCAGAATTGGGGACGGCCATTATACTGGTGCAAATTGTGCAGCTACACAAGGGAACAGGGTAAAGGGCCATGATTTCAACTTGCTGTTGTCTATTAAATGACATGTAAATGTCTGGGCTAAGGAATTTCATGGCTAACCATTACTGATGGATTATTAGATCATAAGGAGGGATACTGTATTGATATATGGGACAATAAGGGGCCCATATACTGTTCCTCCAGGAGTCTTCTACTGCCTGTGTCCACCCCTGCAGGAGATTCTGTTAAAAGCACTGGATCAGTTATATTAGGGACACCAATGTTACCCAATGGACCCCACTGATTGGAATGGGGTCTGTTAGGTTTCTATTATGATGTCCGTCATTTTAGTGGAAAAACTGCTGCTGTATGCTGTGCTATTTTTTCAGTCATTTGTGGAGGACAAGTTATTGGTCTATGTCTCGTGAAGTAGCACATTAAAAAAAGCTGCATTTCAGCAAATGGTCTGGACTACTTACAGAAACGAATGCTTTAATGAACAGTGGCAGCACCTTGATAAAATTAAAGATTTATGTCTGGTATGCCAAGCATGCTAAAGTTTGAAGTGTTACATCAAGTGGTAGACCTTGCTGTCCTAGTTTAGTCATTACTAATACACGTCTCTTGGGAGATGTCATAATTACAATAATGATTATGACATTGGCACACCTGCAACATTTACACAGCAAAACTTGAATAAACCAATAAAGGCTATTATTAGCGCACACAGGTCCTGGGCAGCAGATACCAGGGGTGGAACTTTAATTACCTTTTTCCACTTTAAATCAGAAGCCGCCGGTGACGGATATTTGCCTCATGTCTCAGAATGAGGGCAGCTGGTTCAAGGCAAAAGAATCTGTGTGAAGCCCGGGTGCACAATCTTAGATTATTAGTAGCTATGCGACTGTGTTATTAGCGGTTGATGTACAATACTGCCACTGAAAGGCTTCAGCTTCCGTACTGTGTATGAGGATAGCTTGATTCTTTCTTCTATATATCCATGAGGATAACTTGATTCTGTCTTCCATATACTGCGGCCATCAGTACACTGGCACTGCTTCCCACCATTTCTCTCTTATCACAGACTAAGGAGCACCTATTTGTATGTACAAGAGTGTGCAGAATTAGGCAAGCTTGTATGTCATGAGTATGTTTCTTTGTTTCACAGTATGTAATGAGTGTATGCATATGTCCGCATGTGTGTGCCCAGTTGTAAAAAAATGTGAAGGTGTGCATGCCTGTATTATGTGACATTTGTGCAGTAAGAAGGTACAGGGTGGGATAAAAGGGCAGGCATCTAGATTGCTTGCCCCCAGGGCACCGCTACCTGGGGGAACTAAAACCCTTTTATCCAAACCCAAGAATGAAGTGTAATCAGACAGTAACTCATTACTCCGTACTGACATTTTATTCTCGCCGATGCAACTTTCTGCCCCATACAGCCCAAATCCAGGCTGTGTATAGGATCCAATGGAGCAGAGGCAAAGCACTGTGCTAGTAATGGGACGTTCGCAGTGGTGTTTATAAGCAGGTGTGCCCTATTCATCAGCTCTAAAGTAAACTCTGGCTGCTTTTATATTCTACCTGGGGGGTGCTAGCCCTGGCATTGATAATACCCAGTGCTATACATATGGCTAATGAGCCCTATTCAAAAACTGTAACCACTAACTGCCTGTATACTGTACTTGGAGGGGTGCTAGCCCTGGCATTGGTAATAACCAGTGCTATTCACGAGGATGATGATCCCCATTTATCAGCTGTAAACTCTGGCTGTCTGTATACTGTACCTGGAGGGGTGCTAGCCCTGGCATTGGTAATACCCAGTGCTATACAAAGGGATTATGAGCCCTATTCAAAAGTTGTAACCTCTGGCTGCCTGTATACTGTACCTGGAGGGGTGCTAGCTCTGGCATTGGTAATAACCAGTGCTATTCACGAGGACGATGAGCCTCATTTATCAGCTGTAACCTCTGGCTGCCTGTATACTGTACCTGGAGGGGTTATAGCTCTGCCATTGGTAATGCCTAGGGTTACATGTAGGGCTTATGCATTTTGTTCATAAACTCTTATGTAATCTCTGGCTGTCTGTGCACTATACCTTGGAAGGGTGCAAGCCCTATCATAGGTAATACCCAGTGCTATACATAGTAGCCTAGTAAAAGACCCTTCAGCCCGCTGCATGAGTGCATAAGTAAATGACCAGAATGATGTAGCAACACAATTCAGTGGTATATGTATCTGAACAATTGCATTTTAAAACTAACCGCGATAGAAAAAGTTCCATGTTCTGAGCAATACATTCTATACAGATAACCTTTTACAAGAGGGCATATCATTTTATGGTTTCATCACATCTGGTCTGTGCAGAAATACTTGTGTTGTCCGGTCTAGCATTTTACATTACATGGAGGTCAGTACATGTACAAAGCTAATGAAAAATGGCTGACCAGGATATTTTTACAAAGGCTAAATAAGGTATTGTATTTATTATAATTAATGGCAATGACGTAGAAGTACCATTTGTAGCTTATACCTTCATGCCCACATAAGTATGCATAAATCCCCTTGCATGTCCCATTTGTAAATTACCAATAGTAGCTAAAGGAGAATGAATTGTAAGGAACTCTTGAACAGGATTTTATTCTCAGACACAATTGTGACAGAGCATAACATTGGTGCCCAATGAATTTAGTAGAAGATTAGATATAATAAAAGTACAAAAACAAAAATACATGTTTACTTAATGTAATAATTGACTGAAAATAGAATAATAAATGAAAATAAAATAAACCCACTGTAAAAGCCAAAGCATGCATATTACGATAAAAACCCTACATATTCTTAATGGCCGCTCTATGAAGAGAGAATCTATTAACAGACAGAAGAGCAGGTGTCAGCTTAGGGACCATATATTACCAAGCTGATCTGATTTGCAGCAAGTCCATTCATTTTCCCGTTGGCCAAGAGTGGGACAAGGAGCTGCCGTGATGAACCATGCTTGTTCTGTCCTCAACACTTCTGCCTGACATTAACTGTGAATTCTGCTGCTTCAGTAAATAATCCTCTCATAAAACCTTGAAACAGAGCACTTTTCCTGACAACTCCCTGAAATATGCAACTTTTGAGTCTTGCCAACGCTGGGGGGAAAAAAAAAATCAAATAAATTACTTCATAAAATAAATTGTGACCGTGTTAGAAATAGGGCCCCTAGCTGCAGTAAATCGCCAGAATTCAGGGCAGGGGGGAGGGCGACCTTCAGATGATACATCCCCATGCACACACAAGCTTTTAATTTGTCTTATTGTGTATTATGAAAAATGAATGTACCGGCGCAGAGACATTAATCAGGGAAGGAGTAAATGTGTATTGTTTTTCCATTAGATATTCAGGCTCCACTGAAGACCTCGGGCACAAATACTGAGCACCAATTTTCCGATCAGAACTTAAATCCAGATTCATAAAGGTTTTTGGGGAGAAAAGTGCTGATGGTCTGGGTTATAGACAGTTGGAATCTAAGGTTTTTTAGTAAGTTTTTCATGGCATCTGTGTCTACACATAAAACCCTTTTCATGCAGCATTTTTCTAGACTTTTTCTCTATAGGATTTAAAAATGTAAAAAAAAAAAACAAAAAAAAAAAAACGCTGTCACCAAAAATGCAGGTTAAAAACACCATAAAGTTTAAATTTCACATTTAAAACACACTGACTCACAGGGTTAAAGGGGTTGTCTCAAATCAAAGTTTCATAGGATGCATGAATGAAATAATACTGCTTTGCTCTGTCACTTCCTGGTCAAGCTGTCTGTAATTAATATATGAGCGCCGTGTATTCAGACTTCTCTGTTTATTATGTTTATTAGTCTAGATTAAATAAATTACCTTCTCTAAGGTCCGGAGAAGCTTCTGAGCTAATGTAAACAGTAGAGTAATTTCTGTCTTTTGTCTGAAAGATCAGATAACAAACAAGCTCTCACTGCTGGTCTGACCTGTGTGATGACATCACTCCCTGCTATCAGATAGAACAAACAGCAGGGGAGAAGGAATACAGAGGTCAGTCACTAGAGAAACCAGAAAGCCCTCACTCCTGCTCTATTGCATAAACTTAAGGCTGACATCCCGAACTGTTGTTGGGAGATGTGGGGATCTGGGAGCGACTTTACAACATATATTCTGGGACTGCAGATTAATAAGGCCACTTTGGAGACAGGTCCAGTCCATGGTGCTGGATATTACACAGGTTAAGGTCCCTCTCACAGCAAGCACTTTCCTTCTTAATATCCCCTATGTCCCGCTAGGACGTAAGAAGGGTAGACTTTTTCTATATGTAGTGACAGCCACCAAATGTCTGATTGCGAAATTTTGGAAGCAAACCTTCCCACCAGGCATGATGTATGTCTTCGCTTACAGGAAGTTAGGCGTATGGAATACCTCACTGCCTTGTCTCATGACCAACTGGACCCTTTTGACCACATATGGAAACCGTGGGATGTTTATTTCATCCTTCAAGATTTGTAGAATATCCTATAGATATGGTTGTATTGCGGGTTTAGTGCGGGAAATCTTTGTCCTTGTGTGTCGAGTTTTGTGTCCTCCCTCCGTCTTGTTAGTTGTCTGTCTGTGTAACTGACTTATTTGTCTAAAGGGCCGTCTGTTGCACTTACCTTACGAGCTTCTTATGACGGTACTCAGGACTAGTAACTTATGACTGTGGTTTTTTATATACTATTTGAATTTATATGCGTTACGTGGTACACTGCTATTGTTATCATATTGCTAATGCATCTTGTGTATTACTGTTAATAGCCCTGCGTGGCTTTATGGTTGTAAAAATCTAATAAAAATTAATGTAAAAAAACACAAAAAAAAAAAACATTTGTAGCTCCTTAACAAAAAAAAAAGATGAACAAAGCAATATATTTGGAAAACGTCTTCATTTAGTGTTCCCTACATTCCCTACTATTCTTTGTACTGAGACAATCCCTTTAAGGATTCAGTAAGCCACACTTCTGACTCCTATTTCTCCACACTCCGATGTCATTACAAATGACTCGTGTAATAATTATGTTCACTTAAATTGAAAAAACATAACATTTATTAGACTGAAATTTCTAAACTTTCCTAGATTCCTAAGAAATTAAATATGTAACAAGCTACGCATTACATTATTAGGAATACTTAATACTTTTATTTTACAGCCAGAGGTGGAGTCGGTAATGTCCACGGACTCCACAGCACTATTTCTAGATTTATAACCAGGTCGTTAAAGTGAACCTGTCTGGTGGGTTATGCTGCTCTGAGATTAGGATGTGATAGAAGGAGTGATCTATAGCTTTACACGATTTGGAGCAGGATTATAGAGTAAAAAGCGGAAGAAATCTTGACCAGACTCCTTAAAGGACAGTGGAAGTCCTGCAAACCCCACCCATGCACAGTGCTTGACAGCTTTCCCTGTATCAGTGTGTGTACAGAGCACACTGTATGTGAGCGGGGTCAGCAGGACTTTCACAGGTTTTCTCTGCTTTTTACTCAGATATCACAGGGCATTATGGGAAAAGGGCTGAGAAGCCCACAGCGCCCTCTGTTGGTTGTAACAAATCCTCAATTTGCTTTTGACCCACCGAGTCTTGAGAAAGCAAAAAGGATTTTTTAGCCAAGCCAGTATCTCTCATCTACAGACAACGCTGTTTCGGGATTTTTGTCCCTCTTCAGTGCAGAGTAGAGAAGATACTGGCTGGCTGTGTGGGAGATATTCAGCATCAAATCATACGACATATCACAGCGCTCAGCTTCACTCCCTCTATCATATAACCCTACATATCACATAGCTCAGCTTTTCTATCATATAACCCTATATATCACAGAGCTCAGCTCTTCTGTCATATGGCCCTATATATCCCAGAGCTCAGCTTCTCTCCTCTATCATATAACCCTACATATCACAGAGCTCAGCTCTTCTGTCATATGGCCCTATATCACAGAGCTCAGCTTCACTCCCTCTATCATATAACCCTATATATCACAGAGCTCAGCGTCACTCCGTCTATCATATAACCCTATATATCACAGAGCTCAGCTTATCTCACTCTAGTATATAGCTCTATATATTACAGAACTCAGCTTCTCTCCCTCTATCACATCCTGCTCTCAGATAGGGCAGCATAAATCACCTGACAGGTTCCCTTTAAACTTATCATCATCAGATTTTTACAGGATGACCAACAGCTGAATCTTAAAGGGGTAATAAGTAAATAGAAACCCTGTCAGTGTCATAAAACATACTAATTTCCTCTCTAAGTGCCCAACACTCCAGTATAAAAGCTCAGGAGGGCACTCCATTCTTGGAGCACTAGCAGATGGCATGTGACTACTGTTACCAATTAGCTGCCTTAGCAGTCACCTGCTGCACTCTGTTACAGAATTCTTTAATTGTATACAACTATGCATAACCATGTAATGATTCTCACCCAAGTCCCCCAACCTATCATCCTGACCATGAGTTATTGTAGCTTTAGCATTCAATACATGAACCCTAGATACATTGTGCTATAGGGCCAAAGCAGATAAAGTGATGTAATGTCTGGAACATAAAGAAGACAGAAGAAAAATACAAGTGGATTGTTCACATGAATAATTTAAAACACAAATGTTAAACATAGCTTTCCAAGGGGACATTGTGGAATAGCTCTTTACAAAGGATCTGTGACATCCCCTGATATGTCTATTCTAGTAGATACTGGTCTCCATGAAATTACAATTCTGGAGCATCTTCTTTATAAAAGAGAAATAGCAGTAATTGGACATCAGCAAGGAGTCTCCTGGACCTGGAATAAGGCTGTATTGCCGAAACGCGTTGGTTCTTCTTTCCCGTTTGTTTTAAGGTGCACGTGTCCACATGTATGTTTTAAAGAAGATTATATATTAAAGGTTATATTTTATGGAAAAACCTAAGCTGCTCGTGTGATCTCAGAGTGCTGGAGGACATTTTAAGAATTGCCATCTTCTTTATAACTCTATGTTGTGCTGTTCCTCCATTGTTCCTTTTAGAAATCTATTACTGAATTGGTCAAGTGGGTGCTACCATTTCAGTTTTTAAAAGGATATGTCTTTGCACACACTGATTGTTAGCACTGATTGTGCAATTGCAGACCATGAAGCCCCCTATTCAACTGGTAACACCCAGCTGACAGATTCAGTATTACATTTCTAAGAGGAATAACAGAGAAACAGCACAACACAGAGATATAAAAGAAGATGCCCCAGAATTGTCATTTCACAGGGGACACAGGGATTTACTAAAAGAGACATGCCAGGAAAGGTGACAGGTTCTCTTTAAGACCAAGCATGAAATGAATCCACTAGTTGGAGACAACACTGCAAAAAACACCAGTGAAATGGAAGAAGCCTCAAAGGGGCTATTCCGTCCTTGTGGGGGTCCAAAATAGCTTAAAAATAACAAAGGGTGCACCGAGAAAACAAATCACAACATGCCTTGCTGCTATGAAAATGCTTTCTGCCTTTATTCACAAAATGGTGGCTTTTTTATACTTTTGCAAATTAGTAGATAAGGAGCATCACATGGACCTGGCTGTGAGGGTCTATTGGCACGTCTATCTGCAGACCCCTCCTCACAGCTCAGGAATCTCTAAACACAGGGTGTAACTTCAGAAGAAGTGTCATGTTGGATTACACGGTGAATGTCTCTACAAACTACTACAGGCGGCCATTTTGTTAACGTATTAGTGACAAGAGATATACTGACAGCTTTACATGCTGTATTACATAGGTATGTGAGGTATATACTAACTAATACTTTAAAATGGAGACACAAAAGATCACACACATATATAACCTTTGTTCCCATCCCCAACACCAGGACAAACAAATATTTAAAACCCCAACTTCTCAGCACCTACAGGTTATCAGACAGGGGCAAGCCTATACCCTTCAAAACAGCTCACCCCACTAGAAATGTTCTGGTACATAAGCCAAATGAATACAAATATTAAGAGTGCGTCCCCTAAATAGATTATACATGTAAAGACAAATGACAAGATGCTCAAACATTTTGATATGTATGAATGGCATCAGATTGAGTCATGCTACTAGAACAATAATGATCAATCAGTACCAGGTGATAAGCCCGGAGTAACGCAGCACAATGCCAATTAAACACAGAAGTAACCAACGCCTTTCCAATATGCGGGATGCAGTTGTGATGACATCTATAGGGGGTTATTATCATCATCAGCAGCACAGGTTACAACAAGAGACAACAGTTTTGAGTCCTGCTTCCCGCGCCCACACACTGTGATTGACAGCTTTACTTGTACGTGTTTGTATACCAGTGGAGCCGTCACTCAAGGTGTGGGGGAAGAAGAATAACAGGCTTTCTCTAGGAGTCAAATCATCGAAAACCAATGTCCCCGAGCTCCGCACTGCCAGCTCTCTCCTATGCTACCCTAATATAGGTGACCTTACCGATCTGTTTTATTAACAGACTCGGCAGCACCTATGAACACTAAGGATACATTCACAAAGGTTGCAGTGGACCCACAGTGTAAAATCTGCACGCACAAATCCAATCCAATGGATTTTATATTGCGGTTCTGCTATGGTCATCCTGCTGCAGACCTGACCTGTATTCATGTACCTTAAAGGGGTTCTCTCGCTATAAGGACTGCTTTTTATGTTAAAGATCTTGCAAAAACAAGTCACTTTGCAATATATGTCCATTAGCAGTGTCCTACCTATTCCTAGATATCCCCTCTTGTATGGGCTGCATCATTCCTCAGGTTTAACAAATAGGACTCCCAAAACAGCATTGTTTGAATTCTCTCCTGGATAAGGCTGCCAGTGCACTGGTTGCTTTTTATGTTTACAGACCTGGCCTTGCTACTGCTGCAGCCTTAGTAGAAAAGCACAAGAAAACTGTGTCCTGAATTCAAAATGAAACCAAGAAAATAGGATTAAGTAAGATGAATCAATGTAGTGAGACGACCCCTTTAACTGTGGTCATTATACAGGATGCTGAACAATATCCTATAGAACTATTTTTCTTTTTTTCTTACTTTTGCCTACTTTGCCTATAATCCTGCTTATATGTCCACCTCCACTGTGATTTTAATGTTCCGTGAACTAGAAAGCTCAGGATGAAACAATCCTACACAGGACAGTGGCAATCTGGGGTGACCAATTTAAAATGTGCTGAAAATAAAAGCAGTTGCATCTCTCTTATAAAAAATTTTAAACTCGCGACTAATCTATGCGGACCGCCTAGAAGAACCCATAGTAAAAAGACAAAAAGAACTCCCCAAAAAAACAGTAAAAAAAATGATCAGATCTTGGCATTATAGTTTGTCACATTGTAGGCATATACTTTCTTTTTACCCTACAGGAAACTCATGAGAGTGAATGTAAATTGTAGGAGTTAGGCCAGGTTCACACAGCATATAGCAGCTGGTACCTGTGCATGCTGCTATATGCCCGATGTTGGAAATACATGCTAGGCAGCTAAGGTCTGGCTCCCATCCATTTTCACTTTCCTTAGCTGTGCACTGGAGAAAACGACATGTAATCACAGCAATCAATGAGTGCTATGATTTTACCGTACCGTACTTCACCCCGCAAATACGCCATGTGAACATACACTTAGCTGCACCACAGGAAGCAGCCTTACCTGCAGATGGTACCTGGGTTCTACGTGTCCACACAAACTTCTGATAGGATCTTTAGTTACTCTGCATGAGTAATGCCAAGTCTTTCAGGTGGAGAAGAAAACAAAATTGCCTTTTAGGGGAAGGAAAACTCAGTTTTCCAAAATTTTAACAAAAATCACGAATTCTCAATAAATAAATTATTTCAAGAACCCTGATATGAGCAAAATCTTATGCTAGCAATTCTAAACCGTGTGATTGCAGAAAACGGATAGCAGCCCTGCCCTTGCGGACTATAGGAAAGGGATATATAGACATATTTTAGACTTCATGAATGACTCACTGGTAAACACCGGAGGCCCAGAAATCTGTACAAATATGTTGTCTGATGTACAAGTTACCAATCCACTTTAAGAAACTTCTCGCACAAATTAGATAATCCTTATGCTGGGATGCTAACCTCATTTAAACTATAATATGATCACTAAATCCAAAAATATTTCATCTTTCTACTCTTAATAGCTTACAACACAACATTGATAATGAGCATTATTTGCAGCAGAGCAATGCAGCACAGACATCACACAAGGGCAGTGTTGGACTGGGGTGCTTGGACCCACCAGTGGAGTGGATTTTTGGCACCCGACAGTGGCGTGGATTCTTAGGGACCCACCAGTGGCGTGGATTCTTAGGGACCCACCAGTGGCGTGGATTCTTAGGGACCCACCAGTGGCGTCGATTCTTAGGGACCCACCAGTGGCGTCGATTCTTAGGGACCCACCAGTGGCGTCGATTCTTAGGGACCCACCAGTGAGGTTGATTCTTAGGGACCACTAGTGGAGTTGATTCTTGCTGCCCACCCTACAGCTATAGTACATGCTTCTTGCACTCTGTCTCTTGCTTCCTGCCTCTATTTCTCTGCATTTTTCCCTGAAAAGCAGCCCCAATACTGTCATGCCCAGGAGTCCATAATGCCGAGTCCATAACGGTCCTGGGACCCAGCAGAGGAGTCCTCTGTCCCCCTATCGGCCAATCCGAGCCTGAATATGGGTGTAAATAAATCAAAATTAACGCAAAGTCATCAATTCTGTCAACTGCAGCTATAGGTAAAGAGTAAAAACCTAAAAATGTAGGGAGAAGTTCTTTTATGCACAAAGCTCTACTACTGAGAAACTCATTGCTGTTTGCAGGATTCTTACAATAATGTGCTGATTTTGCTCTCCCTGTGAATGCATCAGTTTATGATATGTGGTTTCTGGATATTAATAATTAAAAAATCAAGAGCTCATAATATTATACATCAAAGACTGCCTGAAACAGGATGGCTCATGCCTGGAAGTTTCAGAAGGTTCAGGAGCTTTACAGCTCTGGAAGTCTCTGGAGCCCTACTGAACGCTTCAATTTCATATATCAGCTTGGTCTATTTTTTCCTGTTGGACTTTGCACAAGTTAGACTAAAAAACAAACAAACAAACCAATAATGTGCATTTTCAAGTCATCCATTGCACCTCATAATACAGAGGTAAGAAGCAAGAAAACAGCAGAATAGCACAACAACAAAGGAAAAAAAAAAACCTCAGACAGGTAATGCAGGCACTTGGAAAACATTATACAGCAGACGGAATATGAGTTATCATAAGAAGCGGTCACATTTTATGGAAGTCAATGAAGAATTATATGAAGCAGTGAACAACCTTTTATGACTAATGGTAATATGCAAGTCCTGCTTATTGAAGTCTTTTATTTAGTGAGTAAAAGACAGTACTCCACAGCGCGGAAAGAAGCATTTTCTCCTTTAGGCGAGGTTCACACGCAGCAGAAATTCTCTGCTTTGGATCTCCATGCAAATCTACTGGGAATCTGTAAGAAAATGACTGCTGCTGATTTGACCCCTGTTACAATGACAGTGGTTATATCTACTGCAGTATGCTGCAGATTTCACAACCTACGGTATACAATGCTCATACTACCAAATGTCCATAAAATGTGGATGAGATTATCAAATTCTCATCCATTTGTCTGCTGCTGTAATCTGCTGAGGATTTAACTGCCAGTGCTTATGAGAATAAGGCCAATGAATTTAAAATGTAAACTGGAGCTACTACCCATATCCTACAAACCTATAAAGTAGCAGCAAAACTAATAAATATATATATAAAAAAAATACTCATGTTAAAATAAAGCACCAATTGCAAGACACTACTTCCTGACCCCAAGGCAAGAACAATATATCATCCGTAGTCAAGTTAAAGGGGTTTTCCTATTTCTTTGACTGGCTTTAAACCTGTAGGCAAAAGGTAAACTAAGACAATTACTAAATACATTTCTGTTCTGATTTTGTTTCATTTAAGAGATAGGAGCAAACCTTATCTCCTCTTTTTGTACATACATCTCCTTGGTTACCGGCCACCTCTACCTACCCTACTCTTAAAAGTTCCCGCAGGGGTCGGGATGGTGAGGTCACTCTCTCCTTTGTGTCTTATCTTGAAAGACCAAAGCTTGTTTACATTACTTACTGACAAGCTTTAACCCTTTAGCCTTGTCCATTAAAGTCTACAAACCTCCTGCCCTCATGTCACTGTAACAAGATCATGCCAATAACCGCTATAGACCCATCCACAGCCTAACCTGGAAGTATGAGCCTGAAGCTGCCTGTAGCTCTCTATGACAGAATGACAGAGGTGAGACAACCTCTTTAAATAAGAGAAAGTGCAAATGCTGAGGTCAAATACCAACACCAATTATTTGAATCAATAATTAGCAGTGTTAAGGACAATAATATAAAAAAATATATATTTTATCCGAATGTGAGAAGATACAGTAAAGTACAGAGGGGAGCATGAGGGAGTGCCGACCCACTAACATGTGTTTTGCTTGCACTTGATGACGTGATGTGAAAATTTTACAGGTCAAGTACATCTGATAAATTTTGCACCATTTCCTGCTTTTTACATCTGCTATAGTAAACCAAATGAAAGGTTTCCACCTAAAAGCTACCGTTCCTTCCTTACTTGGTAGAGAAACTCCATTTTTCCATTCATGATTCCCTTGACAATTGTACCTGCATTTTAATTTCAGTTTCATGTGTTAAAGCACAGATAAGTCTGTGCACAATCAGTTTATCCAAAACTTACAGCCTGAGGGGGAGAGATAATACATGGAGTGTATACAGATATTACACACTGCATCATGATATGGCACATCTCACAGGAACAGCCAGAGTCTTGTACTAGAACGTCCCCAGGTAACAATAACCTTCGCTTACTACAAACACCATGCTTAAGACTTGAGTGTGTACAAACAGCAGGAGGACTGACTCACATTGAACAGAGAAAAAATGAGGTTCCCTGATGTATTGTTATATAAAAAAGAAAATTATCCATAACCTTATATAGTACGACAAGGTCTTCTCCCCTGCTACTCCTTAGGGTCAAACGTAGCAATAGTGCAGTAGGTTAGCTTTCTTTGATAGTACGCTAATACTGATTGTATGTTGTTTTTAACCAGTTGCTGAACAGGCCGTTTATCCCCCTTCTTGACCAGGCAAATTATTTTTTTCTTTAGTATACGCGTGTTTGAAAGCTGCAATGCTTTCCTGCACTTGGTTTTTCTACTTATTTTGTAGACTTTTATGTTATATAATTTCATTTTTTCATTTTTAAGAAAAAAAGAAAAGTAAATAGCAAAAAAGTCAGTTTTTTACTTTTTTTTTTTTTTTTTACAACAAATGCGGAGCTTAAAGGGAATGTGTCATCAAAAATGACATTGTTTAACTCAAGTTATGTTAAAGACATTTTTTAAGAATTTTTGGTTATATTTTTTTAATTTTCCATATCGCTTTCAATATTTTTAAATAATTCTTAAGTCCTGCAGTATTCACTTTGGCCACTAAACCTAATAATAGTCTAACACTTCCTGTTCTATACAGAAAGATTCTCAGTTGTCTGCTCATTATCAGCACAAAGAGGGTCAAACTGAAAGGAGACACCAGTGTGAATAGATAACACAGGATCCACCAATCACAACAGGAGATGTTACAGTTCACCCTTTCATCTCCCTGCACAGTGACTTCTTACCAGGTCACAGAGCATGACTAGAAAACTCTCCTATAGAAGTGAATGGGACTGAGCCAATCTTAAGTCTCCTATGTGCATGAAGCTACTGTAAAGCATCTCTCTGACTGCTGTTAAAGCAGTGCAAACAAGGCCTAGTGGCCAAAGTGAAAACTGCAAGACTTAAGAATTCTTAAAAAATATTGAAAGTGATATGAAAAATTAAAAAAAAGTCCTAAAAAATGTGTTTGACATAAAAACGGGACTTAAGCAATTAGTCATTTTTTGATGATACATTCCCTTTATATGTTAATTTAAAGGTTGAGGTTTGGGCTATTAATTTTTATTTTTTTTTAATAGTATTTCATTTTGTGTCTTTTTAAAATTTTGTTTTACATATTGTGCCCTCTAGGTGGTCAGAAAAACACATTTGGGAGGCTTTTTACATTTTTTTTGGCCTATTGCCCTTATAACCAGGGCTAATATATTAGCTCCAGTTACTAGGGAAATACAGCCTCCGAAGCTCACTGCAGAGCGGATTTGGTTCTGATAAGACCTAGCAGCATCTGTAGTTCACATGACCGCCAGGACAGGTAAGCAGAAAGCGGAGAGGCTTTCTGCCTATCTGTATATACAGAGCTTATTAATCGCTATATATACATTGATCATAAAGACAGGGATGTGCAGTTTTATGATCGCTGTCTGGACATTTATAGCCTGTGGGTGGTCATCATGTGGTTAACATTCTGGTCTGTATATTAATGAAACACATTTTGTCAAATGACACAAAAAGACAAAATAAGGCTGTGGCTACATTTTTGCAGTACAACATTGCAATTTTAACTGTGGGACAGAACCGATGTGTCCCACCATGATGGTCACCCCCATGTTACTAATATTGCATAATGACTACCAGGGTCATTTTCTATAGCAGGAGAATCTGAGCAGAATTATATAGTTTCCTGAGAAAAGATTCACTATAACTTGCAAATTATCGATTCAAATTTTTGCTCATTACATGTTAAGGTGTCCAGTGGGTGGTGTCACTCAGCAAGAGACAACTTGCTTGTATAGGGATGTGCATAGATACAGCTGCCAGTCACTAGGAAGGACCGCCCACTGGACCCTAAGCCCAAAACGAGCAATTTAAAAATAATAAAATTTAAGTTATACAGAATCTCACAAAACCATATATCAATGTAGAAGGCTCCTCATGCTCTAGAACATGATGCTGGCAGATCACACTAATACTTCTGTATTATATGTTCCCTTTAAGTGAAGCCCTGAGCATGTCTTATAGCAAGGCAGAGAGCAATGTGCCAGTTGTTAACGATTTATCTCACGGATGGTAGTGCGGTCTTTAATGGGTGGTTGACATTCAGGGCAAGTCATTTAGAAATTAGCCCTAAAAATCTGTAGCACACGGGCAGCTTTAGAATTAACTACCTTCATAGTAGAAGTACTACATGGAACAGAGGGCACATATATAACATTTGGTAGATGATACAAAAATGCCCCATAACCTTAGTAGCAAACTGTCCAACATCCAATAAACCAGCGATGCCTCTAGAAATCACACATTTCTATCACCTTTGCTCTTCCAAGTCGACTGGCACTAGATGGGCATAATCCACATTGTCTCTCATCCTGGCTCTTTTCAGATGTGCGACAACCTCTCTGACTTCCATTAATAGTGCATGAAATGTACAGCATGAAGCCGTAGGAAGGATCGCTAATCCAGCAAGACACATCACATTAATATATTAGCAAGAGGAATTGCTAAAGTGTTATCCTGTTATTGACTTTCATATTAGATCAACGTTAATATAAAGCAATTAATAACGCATTAAATTAACATACCCTTAGAAGAAAAAAAATCTCAAGCTTCTCAAGCTTGAATGTGTCATCACAGAACTAAATGTTCTAAAAGGAAACCGCCACTAGAGTATCCAACACACATTTGCAGAGAGGTTTAAGGCCTCTATGGGGTACATGTCAAGTCTGGTGCTCCACTTTGTTAGAGGGCTTATATACATTTTATCTGGAGCAAAATAAAAATATTCCTAGATATGCAAATAGTCAGTATGGTGCCGAAGTATAGATCTTCATCAAAGCCAATTAAAGGGGTTGTCTCGCTACAAGGATTGCTTTTTTTTTTTATAACGATGTTTTATTTGGAAAGCACAGAAATCACACATCTTGACAGAAGTCACTTAAAGTAAGAACAGTACATATTTTCAACTTATAAGTTATATAATGTCTTAAAAGCAAAACAGTAAAGCTCCAAGCAGTGAGTGATGTGCCTCGTGGTCTCCAAACATTTTTCTCTTTTTTCCAGATTCTTCACTGTATAGATTACATAGATATAATCAAAACCCCAAACCCCCAACCTTTGTGAAAACTTTCCCCCCCCCCCCCCCCCTAAATTGCTATGTCTAACCTGCCTAAACTCCCACGCACTTCTCTGAAAAAAGAAAGAGGAATTTTGAAAGGAGAGATTTTTCAAAATTTCTGCCTTTGCGACTCCTGAAAAAAATTCTTCCACTTTTTATGAATTCTCCTGTCCTCTGTTCTTTTTTACGTTCAGCGTCCAATTTTCCCAGAAATAACAACTGCCAAGTTATTTTTGACTTCCCTCTCCCCCCGGGGGTACCCCCCTCACCATGCTTGGGGTTTACGGTTTGGTCGCCACAAGCAAATGCACCCCCTTTAGCTTTAAAATCATTTTTTCCCTCTTTTCTGCCCTCCCCATTGGCTCCCTTTTAAAATTGAATATACAACTCTGCGGGCCCTTTGGAACCTTATAGTCCCAAATTTTCTCTATGAACTCTATCATTTTCCCCCCCCAAAAAGGCCTGTATCCTGGGCATTCCCATAGACAATGTATCAAGTTTCCCTTTTTGCAGCTACACTTGGGGCACGCCGGAATTCCCCCCTACTGCTTTCGCCAAAGGGGATATAAAGCAAGTTTCCCCTGGAATAATTTTAAATGAGTTTCTCTCCATCCCTCGCTTATGTGCTTTTCTGATCATTTCGCCTTTTGAGTTTTTCTGAAATTTCCATATCATTCAATTCGGCTTCCCATTTGGGCAAAAGCAGCGCCGCCGTACCCCCCGTGGCCCATGTTATAAGTATGGTATATTTTAACAAGTGGCACACCCGCCTTCTTCTCATTAAGTCGAAAATTCTTCCACGCCCCCAAAACCCCTCAATTTAACCAGTTTTTTTGACAAAACTTTTATTGTAGTTATTGCCACAACTGATTTGTTTTAGACCAAATTGCAGTTGGCCCGCCCCCCAAGCTTTTTAAATTCTTTTCCCCTTTTCCCTCCAGACACCCCCCAGGGAGGATCCCCCGTTCCCTCCAAATCTCAAAAAAATTTTTTTTTCCCTCCCGGCATGAATTTTTGGGAGGCCCCAAAGTGGCATCCTTTTGGTCATGCGGGCTCCCAACTTTTACAACTTGCGCCCACGTAGAAAAACGTTCTCTAAGAGCACTTACTTTCGTGAAACAGGTTGGTGTTTGTAAGGTGAAATTAAAGGCCTCTTAAATCCCACGGGAAATCCTGGTGTATTGATTCTGGCCTTAGGTCACTATACATGCTCGCAAATAAGATCTAAATCCCCAGAGATTCCCATCCTATCCAGAACTAGTTTTAAACCCACTCCCAATGCACATTATCAAAACCCCTTTTCGCACAAAGGGCCAAAAAAGTGGTTTTTTATTTTTTGACCCCTTTTTTTTCCGCTGCTATCTGCGCAGTCAGGCCTTCTAATTTTTTAACCCCCTACCTCCCCTTTAAAAAGCCTTTTTGGGATCCCCATAAGTTTGGGTAAAATTAGCGCCAATCTATTTCCCACATTTTGATAATATTTTCACCCCTGGTTTATCAGGGGAAATTGGTCTGTGGAACGGAGAGGTGGATTTTTCCCTGGTTGTGTAAACCTTTTATACGCAACCCTCACCTGAGGGGAGCATCCCCCCGCAGTAACAATTTTATTGAGCCCTCTTAAATTTTGGTGTTATCTCCTCTCTAAAAAATTTTTTAAAAATCTTTAGTGAACCCATCGGGTCTGGTGCTTTCCCAATGGGAAAATCCAAATTTACTTCCGAGATTTCCTCTCCGTACCCTCCATTCAAAAACCCCTGGTCATCCGACTAATTGAGGAAGCGTCACCCCCCGAGAAAAATTTTCCTCCCTTTTTAAATTCGTAGGGTCTTGGTGTATAAATTTCTAGAATTTCATATGGTATTAAACCTTTGGGGGTCTCTAATTATGCCCCTGCTCTATTCTTCACCCCCGGGATATTCGTATTGCTCTTCCCCCCCGATAGGTTGGCCAGTAATTTCCCTGCCTTATTCCTGTTTATACATTGTAGTTTAAAGGGGCCCGTCTTTTGTCTTCTAATCTTCCTTGCTGTAGTCATAACTGCCTTCCCGCTTGAACCCCCAATCCCCTTATTTTCTTGAGTGGGGGTCTGCAAGAAAAGGGTTTAAATGCAGTTCTCAGATTGCAGTGGCTTGCTCTCCCCAAGTACCCTCTTTTTCTTTGGGGGAATAAACCCCATAACGTCCTCCAAGACGTTTCGCTGCGTCCCCAAAAAAGAAAAAGCATTCCCCCTTTATCTTGTTATCTCATATATTCACCCCCCCCTTTTAAGCATATCTTTAAAATTTTTCATCCCCCCGCTAGAGGAAGGAAATTGCCCATATAATGTCTGTACCTTCTTGAAACTTCTTGAATAGTAACACTAATGGCGATGGTCCCATAATACTATAAACCCCAAAGCCACTCCCCCCCCACCCTTTAGAAGACCCTAGACACCAAAATAAAGGATTCTGGGCCAGGATTGCCTAGCGTGTGAGAAATGCTGAATTGTCTCTCTGCCGGTTCTATTCCTCATAATCTACATTTTTGGGGTATTACAGAATTTTTCAGCCAAACGGCCCTTTCATCCCCTGTTCGGAAGGTATTTCCCTCTTTTATTTCCGAATGCTTATTACCTCATTAAAGTCCCCTCCCATCAGGACATTTTTTGTATCTCTTTTGGGGTAAAAATGTTCCAAAATTGTAGTGAGGATCTGTCCCCTTTATTGGGCCATATTATTTGAGATGATTTGCCTGCGGGGTATCAAGAAAATACATTAATCCATTTCCCTCCTCATCCCGGTTCTGACTTCAGTGTAAAACCCTTTAAGTCCCCTTTTTTGAGAATATCAAAACCCCGCTTTGCCTTACCCTGGGGATCCCCCCACCTCCCCCACCCATGACATCTCATTCGCTTGAATCTACCTCCCCTAAATGAGGGTTTCTGTAGAAGAACGATTTGGTTTTTGTTTCTGTAAATGCCTCAGCACCTGTTCCTCTTATGCGGGGGTTTTAACCCCCTTTCCCTCCAACTGTGAGTTTTTAAACCCTTGTGTTACTCTTAATGTTCCCCCGGGGGAAAAAAGGGGTGTAGATTCACAAAAAAAAATAAAAGATAACCCCATAACATTGGAAAACCTCTTTTTCCTTTACCTGATCCCTTTCCTAGCGGCTGCTTCACTTTTTTCCCCCGTGAAAGAGTACCTCACCCCTCTCCCTTGAAACTTCCCTTAAAATCGTTCCATAAATTTTCCCTTACCTTCCCCCCCTCGCCCCCCCCTTAATTAAGCCCCTGTAACCCTTTCTCGAACCATTACTAATTAACCCCTTTGATCCTTTAACTTTCGTTTACAAAACTAGACATATTATCCCTGCCCCCCTATTCAAATATTTTAAAAAAAACCCTTTGGGGCCCCCCCTTCGCCTTTGGCCCGAAGTTTTCGATACTTTTAGATTTAATGTCCCCAAACCCACCCAGCTAACCGGAGATCCGGGTCGGGTTGAACCTCGCTGGGAGAATTGCCCCCCCCACCCTTAGAGGGCCCTTTAAATTTTTCTTCTACCCAGCGCACCCCCAACCCCCTTTCGGGAACCGGGAGGTTTGGGTCGCGCTAAGGGTTTCTCCGTTTTCCAGATTATTGCATATAATGGGTTTGGAAATTTTTTCCGGTTTTTTTAGAATTGCCGGGTATTGGAGGAAAAAATTTTACTTTTTTTAGTGCAATGCCCAAAAAGCCTTAAACGAGCTCCTTTTTCTAGACACCTCCCCCGGTAGGCCCAAACAATACAATTTTTTTTCCCTTTAGTTCCCCTTGGCTGAATTTTTTCTATATGCTTGCATTAATTCGTTTTTTCTGAAAAATCCGATACCCCACAATTACTGGCCTCGGTCTCGCCTGGTCTTTAGCCCCAGGGGGCGGGGGCCAATTCTATGCGCCTTTTAATTTTAGTGGATGGTTTAATGCCCGGAGGCTAGGAAAAAAATCTCTGACATAATTACCCGTGCTGGTGTTTTTACACTTTCGGGGAACTCCTATCACTCTCACATTTTCCGCCTCGAGGGTTTTTAGGTCTTCCATTTTGATTTAGCCTAGAGTTTTTTTTCCCGGAGCTTATGATGTACTCCTGGACCCAGGATGTCATCTTTACGAATTTAACTCTGTTCATACTCCCTAGCTCGCAGCCCGTGAAAAAAACTTTTGCCCGCAGGGCAGGAGTGTGGAAGAGACGAGTCCGTGACAAAATTTTTTAATGTGGCCTCCATGGTGTTATGGCTGGGCAATCAGTGTGGGCTTCTTTAGTGGCCCGCCAACACCTTTTCAGGGGGTAGCGTGTTACCTCTTCCCTGAAGCACCTTCATACTCCTCCTGACCCTTGTGCGTGTTGAGGGCCCTGCCGCTCCTTGTAGCGGGGGGTTTTTGGGGGCCACTTGGACCCATGTGCTTGCGCTTTTTGGCGGGGAGCGATGCTCCTGCTGCTCCCGCTTGCTGAAAAACCCCTGCGGTGCCAGGGAGCTGACGATGCGGCCCAGTGACGCCGATCGTGGCTGGGTACAATGCGCTGGGACCCGGTATCGGGGGCGAGGTCCGGAGCTGCTTTGCTCTTCCCCTCACATGCGCGCCGGAACCGGGAAATCCCCAAGGTTGCTTTTTATGTTAAAAATCTTGCAAAAACAAAAATTTTACTTTGCAATAGTGTCCATTAACGTGTCCTTTCTATTCTGAGAGATCCCTTTTTGTATGTGTCTCAGCTCCTCAGGCATATAGCTGGGGCCTGTTTGATCTCTCGATATTTCAGCATGGTTCAAAGCTACGACCTGGCTTCTACTCAGCCTAGTAGAACCAGTAAACACCCCCTGAATTACAATGAAACCCAAGAAAAAAAGGACGAGGTAAAAGAAGTAAAAGTGTGAGCAACCCTTTAAGGATGAGTTTTGTAATGTATGCTTTATATGGTGAACCCCATGCGTGCAACATGTCCATGGAAGAACATTTTTAGTGTATGGCCACAAAAAAATGATCTTGGGGCCTGGCGTCATGGGAGAAGGGGGGATTATAACCTGCTGATCAATGGAGGATGGCTATAGGTGTACTGGATAGAACAGTGTTTTTATTGCTACTTCTTAGGCATTGTAAAACTTTATAACAATATGACATAATACATACGTTTCTATGTTGTTAAAGGGGGTTTCTCACTACAGTGATAAGCTTTTAACATGTAGGGATAAATAAAGACTTCCTATATACCTTGCTTTGTTGACTTTTCTTTGGTCAGAAGATAAAAGAGACTTTATCTTCTCTTATAGCACACACGTTTCCAGTTATGACCATCTCTCTCCCCCACCTCACCCTCCTCTTTCATTGCTCTAAGCTGTCGTCACTCACTTACCTACCATGGTAAGTCACCTCCTGTAAAGCGTCATCTCTAGTAACAGACTTTGGAAGTCTCTCGTTTAGCTAAGTAAACACACTTTAGAGCCCTGCAGCTTGAGTACTATACTTTATAAATCTCTTGCACTGTCAGAGTAACAGGAATAGCTAGTAACAGCAGTCAATCACTACAATAGACCCGCACACAGTCTGAACAGCATGGGTGATTCTAAAGCTGTCTGTATTAAACTGCATATAGAACTTATGGGTTTATCTAGTTAGAAAAAGGACTAGGCAGATAGTATTGCAAATAAATTGCTACAAGAGTCAATATCTGCACCTCAATTGTGTGGCAATAACGCTTGGTCTGATGTCTGCTGACTTTCCTTAGGTAGCCATTAGGCAAACATAACATACAGATTTCATGTCCTTTAGACTGTAAATTCAGTACTAACCACTTACTAAACTAGAAGATGCAATTAGTACGGAACAGAATCCAAGGATTCATCAGCTGAAGAGCATATTAGCAACAGAAAAGTAATGTAATTGATGTGTCAATATAATTACATTATGTGGTCAATTTGCTACAAAGCATAATTAACTGTTTTGACAAACACCCTATCTGCACTGTACCTATTACTCATGCCAATCTAAGGGTCACATAGGTACAATGTATTTTCCAATGGCACTGGCAAAGGAACAAGAGGGGAAATGTGGTGCGTACCCTAAAAAGGGCATTTTCTCCATGACTTATAATAGAGGTGAAACAGTATGGTGGCATGTGTTTGAGTTCAGACCTCACCTTGCAGTTACACACATAACGGCTGCTGTGCTGGACAGATAAGCAGTAGCTGTTATAGGTTATCCCCTAAAAGTCACCGGGATCAATTCTTTTTTACAAGTAACATCTTCTGGCTTTTCTGGACTGACTGTACTTTAGCATGATGAAGGAAAGCAACATTGATTTTCTATGATGCTTTCTTCATCAACCAACATGTTAAAAAGTTATTTACAGCGTTTAGCACCACAAAACCTCGCTGTTAATGCAGAGTCACAAAACGGACTTTGGGGACTGTACTTCAAAGGAGGAATTTGTATCGATGTAGCTCGAAGAACAATTGATCTGAAATCACTGCACTCCTGGGGGATGAACACTTTCAAGATGAAAAGCTTATGCTATTTGTTAATGCAACATTAGGCTAAGGGGTCTCATCGGTATCTTTGACTTCATTAACACCTGCATTGCCAGTGCAGAACAGGCACCGTCAGCCGTGACACTGGATCGCTTAAAGATTGAACAACAAAGTAGATATTTAGAAAAATTGTATTATTCTTACATAATAATTACATGGCTTTTTACACTTGGTTATTTCCAGGTCTGAGGACAATGTGTACCATATCTCCCTATGAGACGGCCTCAAAGAACAGGGAGTTCGCTGTGCTTGCTTGCACAGTTCTACCCGTTCATTTCTATGGGAGATCCAAAAACAGCTGAGACTCTGCGCAACTATATTTGGAACTCCCAAAGAAATGAACACTAGTGTAACCATCTCCCTGTTTTCTGAGGCCGTCTCGTAGCAGACTACAACTGGATTCACACCTGAAAATAACCAGGTAAGTCCTTTAAAGCGAACCTGTCACAGGTTATGCCCCCATTGCTGAGGACAGCACAAGCTAGTGACAGACATGCTGTTTCCAGCACTGTGTCCCTTATTCTGTAAGATGCTGGAGGTTTAGAGCATTTACCCCTCAAATCTTATCCATGAGCAGGTGTTAGCCCCGCCCACCAAAGGCTAGCCCCGCCCACTGACAGTTATTCACATGTTTCTACCTATTCAAAGTAATAGGTTGAGGCTAGCTTCAGGTGGGCGGGGTTTGAAAAAAAACTGATTCTTTATATGACTTTTCTGGCTGAAAACTGCAGATTTACGCATTAAATACTCCAAAACTACAGCATCTTACAGGATAAGGGACACAGCGCTGGAAACAGCAGGTCTGACACTAGCCTGTGCTATCCTCAGCAAGAGGGGCATAAACTATGTGACAGGTTCTCTTTAAGACAAGTTCTACCACAAAGATCTGAAGCCAACATAACCCTTCATTCAACATTTCGTTGCAATCGCCATTCTAAATGTGCCCCATTGTATATGTATATAAATAATGTGGCCCTATAGGGACATGGGGGCTCAGAAGAGGGAAAAAAGGTGCAGTAATGTATGAAAATACTGCCGATTTTCCTTCTTTCCTATGTCAGAGGCTATGAAAATATAATTTTCTTGAAGAGCGCTAAAGGCAGAATTGACTACAGAAGCTCTTTAAAATAGAGTCCGTATTCAAACGTCATGTATTCACCCATGCACAGGGAAAATTGCACAAACCACCACCAGCTATTCCAAAGAATTTCCTAAATGATGCCTATAGAGGATTAGATTTTCCCTGTGTAGCCGGCTCGTGTCATCTTAGCACTGTAATGCAGAACATCTAAGCTCTATATAGTGGTGAAGAGGTTTAAAATAAAAGCACACAGATGATTCATTTACTTCATAAAATCTGTCGCAGGAATGGCAAACAATTTAGAGGCAAACATATTATCTGAGAATTACAACTGAGCCTGCTGCCTGTTCATGAGGCCCTTAAGTATTCATATGGAGGGGAGAGGTTTTACAGCGATACATTTCCAAGAAGAAAGGAAAGTGATTTATTGATACCAAAACACGGCTCCTGGTACTGAAGGAAATATTCCAAAAACGAAGGTTGCAGCATCATAGGCAATGTCAGAAATGGCACAAGAGGCAGCTGGAGAACTCCCATCGTTGGATGCATCATGATAAGAACAATCAGGAATTCCCGGTGGCGGTTGATTTCACATACAATTTACGTGAACTCAGGACATGCATGCTGCTGCAATCAATAAAAGCAGGATTTTGTTATCGGCTTATTTCAAGAACACACAATCCAATAAGGCCTCTTTTCAGTAGCACAATTGAGCGCTATATTACTGGTGTAATGAAACTGTATAGTAAGAATACAATAACTAGACATCTAGTGGGAAGGGTTCAGAAGAGCTGGCGGATGTGAGCTTGCACTTTTTTCTTTAAGGAATACGTTTAAATACATTTTTTTATACAAAAAGGAAGCAAAGAACCAGAAACAGGCAAGTTCCTCCATTGTAGCCGCATAGAACTATACACACATGAACAAAAATGTTGGCACTCTTCCGTTTAAAGAAAGAAAAACCCGCAATGATCACTGAAATTATTTGAAAACATGAAAAAGTAACAATACATTTAAATTTACTGAAAAGTAACTGATAAAAATCAGACATTTGAATTGTGGTGAAACCAAAAAACTGAAAAAAAAATAAACTAGCCAAGACAAAAACTATGGTATGCCTAGGAAAGACTGAAAATAATTTGATCGTAGGGACATGTTAAACTGAAGTGTGCTTGGTAACTAGTATAACTGTTGTCTTCAAACTTATAATCAGTAAGTCTGCCTATTTAACAGGTGAAAAGTAGTCACTGTGCTGTTTGGTATCATGGTGTGTACCTCACTAAACCTAGACCAAAAAAAAAACAAAAAGGAGAGTTGTCTCAGGAGATTACAAAGAAAACTAAAGACCAATGTGTTAAAGGTAAAGACAATCAGATCATAAAACCCTTTGTGGAGGAGTAGCGTCACAAATGGTAGGCAGCAAGGGCTTCAACAGACAGAGACAGTGACAGCGATGTAAAAGTTTAAGTCCAGGCGCTGCCTGGGTTTATTTGGCAGGTGAAACAAAACACAAGGCCTTAAGGTTCAGGCCAAAAACACAAACAAAAATGCTTGCTCGGCTGAGCTCTACCTAAACAGAGGATTCCTTTCTGTCTTTGCACAGGTAGTAGATCCCAGCGTGGTTTCCCACTTAGCAGCAGTGGTCCACACAAAAGACAAACACAAGCCTGCAGGCCCAGGCTTTATAGGCCTAATACCAGCCTCACCTGGTGTGTGGGAGTGGCCACCCAACCTGCTCTTTGACCACTCCAGGAAAAGCCGACCCAGACTAAACGGACTGGAACCGTTATACTAACACTGTCAGTAACATAGTGTTACTGACACCTAAGCTGTCGGCCTTCCTTCACCGAGTCCAGGCCTCTCGGTGACACACGTTGCTCCATATACTTCCTAGAGCCACATACGACAGTACCCTATGGGAAAAATACCTTCCCTCGGCAACTCTACCTGTCACCTTCTCACACCTTGTAAAGAAACACAACTGAAAGACACTGACATCAAACCATGTGCATTCACATACTCTCAATCATCACAAAAAAATTAGGAGACCTTCTCTTGAAGTTTTAATATACCATGCAATGTTAAAGGTGGTCATACATTAGGGATTTCAGATAGCCTTTGTAAAAGAATTGTTGTTCATGGTGGGCCTGTGACCGGCTGTTGTTTTGTACCACAGTGCCGTAAATTAACAACAAACCACCAGTCTCTACTGTAATCTGTGGCCTATTCTTGGCTTCCACTTATAGAATGCAGATTATTTGTTCACCATAAATCAACTTTAGCATTTGACAACTGAAAATCTCCAACACAGTGGTTTAGCTTGGTGACAGAAAACTGCCATTGATCAGCATCTGTTAGGTCCATTTATGTTCAGAAAAAAATAGTCTAAATCGTTCATTTTGGCCATTCTAAATTTCTAGTGCATGGTCAACTTACGGCCCAAAGACTATATTTTTGTTAGACATGCATCACAAACCAGATAGCGTACGTTCAGGTTTGAGCCAATTCCAGAGCTGATAGTATTTTTCATCGCTGAATTAATGCGCCACATAAAGAGCTTCCGTAAATAAAAAGAAATGACTATATCTGGAGCCTTGAACAACAAGTAATGTGTATTGATTTTTCTACAGATATATACAGAATAATCAGAGATGACGCATTGTGTGAAGTGATGCGCTAACCCTTTTCTGGTACATATTAAATCCTTTTTACAAGCTACCTTTTTTATTCATTTTTATTGATTTGTTTAATGTTTTATCATAAAGCCGACCACCTCCACCTCAATAAAGGTCTCCAAACAATTGCGGTTTCCTAAATTAGTTAGGACTACTGACAGGATAGCACAAACGACACAATGTTCATTTCTCTATAAAAAAATAACTTCAACTTGCATCAAATTTACTGTCTGCCTAGGTAGAACAGGACAGTTCTGGGTTGTAAGCCACTTTTAGAGTAGCTGTAAAGGTATATTTTAGCAATAACCTTACATTACAATGCATTACAATGAAGCAAAAACCGTTTCTGAGGCCGTCTTGTAGGTGGTTACGAGCTGGCCTCACTGAATGGAGAGATGGTAAGACTTTCACAACTCTCCCCATTCACGTCTTTGTGAGTTCTAAAAATAGTGAAGCACGCTTGCTTGGATATATTTAAAATTGCCATAGAAAAGAAAAGGGAGAACTACGCAAGCGTGCCACTCCCCTCATTCCTTGAGGTCGGCTCGTAATGAACTATGAGCCAGCCTCAGAAAGGGAATTTGCTTTGTGATAAAACCCCTTTAAAGGCAGATATTTTGTTTCTTTTAATGAAAAAAAAAACAAAACCTACAATTAAACCTATAAAGTTCACATGACAGGGGCCTACAGATATAGAAAACTTTTTAGAGACTTTTTGAAATGCACGTAAAAATTGCTAGAATTTCAAGTGTTTAGTGTTTTTGTTTTTTTAAATATGGATTTTTTTTCGTAGTCTTTTTGATTTCTTTTAGTACAAGGCTTCTACCAAAGTTTTTCACATTACATTGAAGAGTCTACGGTGAAAAACACCTGAAATAAATCCATTCCCTCAGTATTTTACATAAGACCACTAAAATGTCATGGATCAAAAAAACGTACATAGCAACATTATATTTTTCCACTGACTTTCATCTAACATTATCAGGCAACAGGACTTTTCTCTTGGCACGATATATCCTGGGATGAGTGATGAAGATGTCACAGTCTCTCATGTAAGGAGAATAAAAAAAAGTTTTGTATTTAACGGTACGAGAATGTATTGATTTTGTATCCAGAGAAATAAATTTAAGGGTAGACACATCAGCCGTTTTGCTGTCCTTAAAGATATAAAGAGTAGGATTCTTATAAATCGAATATCTTGGAAACATTAACATCCTGATCATTTCAAGCAGATTTTAGTGCAAAACTCACATATATCCATGTCCACATAATCCATGTCAAAATGTATACCATGCTAATTCTTGCAACACAGATTTTATTTATTTTTTTTTTTTTTGGTGGAGATTTTCAAAAAAAGTGACATACCACTTATTGATGCAGCTTCCATACATAAAAAGCATTAGGTAAAGAGGAATAGACCCAGCGAAATCTGCATCGTACTAAATAAATTGTAGCAGAAATTTCAACAGATTATTCCAAACAAAACAAAAAAATAAAAATCTGCCATGTGCATGGGGCCTAAATGAGTTTTTCAGTTTGATCTAACTAAATATTCAACTTTGAACAAATCAAACCATACTAAGTAAATAGCAAATCCTGCTTTTAACTAAACACTAAAATAAGTGCAGATTTGGTATGTAACCTGACAAACTCATTTCTTGAAAACAATGAATTAAAAACGTATATAATGTATATATTGTATAGTGTATAATGCCCCATTTATACGTTGTTTGGGCTGCACGTCACAGGTATCAGTCAGGATAATCTGCAGAAAATAATGGATCGAATGTACTCCAAATCAGAGAAAAAGGCCATACTTTTGCTAGAGGCAGGTCAAGTATCAGTCCCCAATGGCAATGCCACACGAGGGAAGTTGCTCATGTGCAAAATACCGATAAACAGTCCCTCAGACCTACTGTTCATAAGGTGAGTGACTACTTTGTATCCTACCTGCACAGACTAATGCAAAGGGAGGTTAGAAACAAGTTTACACCAAAATGCAGAAAAAGCCACAATACTATGCAGGGGAGGTTAAAATACTGGTGGAACCACCTTTCACTTTCCTAGCAATCATGAGGGGGGTGGCTCCTTAGTATTATAATTTCACATAGATAAAGCCTCCATAGAGTTCCAGTCATACAGTTAAAGGGGTTTTGCCACGATGTAATGTTGACGTGGGATCCTCCAAAATGGGTATTTATTCACTTTTCTAAATATATGTGATTACAAAAAGTGAAGCCTGTGAGAACTACAGCATTGCTCAGTCCCCCTTAGTTTTCTGAAAGTTTACATTAGACACAACCAGGACACTGACAGGAGCTGATGACAGGGAATATGAAGGAGCTTGCAAGGGGCTGGAGAGAAAGTGCAGTGTATGAGGCTGTCTGCTGTATAGAGAATCCACTGGTTGTAATGTAATTATTTGAGTAAACATTGCAGATGCTCCCTTCTTTCTCCCGCTCTGCTCACCCCCATCCCTCTCCCCCCCCCCCTGACTCAGCATGCTTTGTTTATCTTCTCTTCTGAGCGGATAAGATGTAAGGAACTTACTTCCTTGCAAAACCCCTTTAAGTGTAGTACACATTGCCGACTTAAAGGGAACCTGTTGAATAACTGGCAGAAGGAAATAACAGCAGGTTACACAGCCCCAACTTTGTGGGTTTTACCCTGAAATGCTGTGGCCTCTCAGGGTAAAACACCCAGTGAATTTAGGCTGGGTGTGGCAGCCACAGGAGAGGATTCCACTGTGCGGCTTCTCCTCATCCCCTTAACTTTTAAGACAGTTCTGTCCCATGTTTGCCTATAGGGAGAAAGTTGTCAGTTTTAGGGTAAAACCCACATGATCGGGACCAAATAACTCGCAGCTATTTCATGCTGCCCATCATTTGGAAAGCATAAAATAGTTGATAGGTTCCCTTTAAAGCCTATGAGTGATACCCATCCTACTCAGTCAGGCAGACTGGCCAGCACAACTCAAGTGCACAACACATATACTGACATCCACTACTCCCCAACATCATAGGACCTGGCTGCAGCCTGAAAAAAAGCATCAAACATGGGGTATTCTATGATATTATGGCCAAAATACCTAATTATGCATGTTTATGTGCAAGTATAATATTAAGTAGTCATTCCCCTCAAGAATAGTAGTAGTATTTTTCCTTTGTATCTGTCAGGATATCTTAAAAAAAGTTCTTTTTTGGTCGGTTTGTGTCTTTACTTTATGTTGAGATATGTTTTATGTGCCAGAAAGAAGTGTGGTAGACCATAATATTTGTGTCTGGTACATAGAGCGCACACTATCATAATATAGAGGAAACAGTCCATGTGACTACATTTCCCCTATCAAGTCCTATGGCTAGGTCGGTATACCTTTAAGGGACATATAACCTAAATGCATTGAGAATGGGGCCCTATTACTATACTTTGGGTGACATGTATGTAAGGGGTTGCGCCAATAGTCCGGCGTCCTCTCAGCCCAAAAACTGCCGAGGCCCTGTTCTCTAGATTTATAACCAGGCGCACTTCAAAATTAGAAGCATTATTAGGCGCCCGTGGCACTTTGTAATGTGCCTGAGATTGGGGGGCGTTCTGGAGGCATGTGACACCACAACTGTATGGTTCTACGCATTTATGACGGGAGGATGGCAAAACTGGGCGCATTACTGCTGGGACAGACAGACCAAGTTAAAAGTGGTTTACCTGTGCCTGATTTGTCCTTTTTGAGCTAGAAAGTGCTAAATCTGTGACCTGCAGTAGAACAGGTTCATACATTCTGCCACATTCTACACCAGGGGTCCCCAACCGTCGGTCCGCGGACTGACACCGGGCCGTAGCGCCTCTCCTGCCGGTCCGCGCCCGGTTACAGCTGCGTCTACTTACATCACTGCGCGCTGTAACCGGAGTCGGGCCTTCCTCTGTCTGTGGGCGGGACCGCCAGATGTCTAATTAAATCAGTGAGGCCCCTCCCACATGGGGCGGGGCCTCGCTGAATCAAAGTATCCAGCTGCCCGCCACTGGTTAGTGCGCGGCACGGAGCTGTCAGAGAGAGAGGAGGTCGCAGCGGCTCCTGTTACAGCTCATTAGGTGTAAGTAGAAAAATGTTGTATGTGGAGTCGAGCTGTGACCAGGAGCGCGGGCCCCCTCTTAGCAGCACCAAGAGTATAGCTTCATAGCCATGTGTCCCAGCCTCTTCCAGCCCAGCCTCCTCCTACAGCCTCTTCCCGCCCAGCCTCCTCCAGCCCAGCCTCCTCCAGCCTCCTCCAGCCCAGCCTCCTACAGCCTCCTCCAGCCCAGCCTCATATAGCCTCCTCCAGCCCAGCCTCATATAGCCTCCTCCAGCCCAGCCTCCTCCTACAGCCTCCTCCAGCCCAGCCTCCTCCTACAGCCTCCTCCAGCCCAGCCTCATATAGCCTCCTCCAGCCCAGCCTCCTCCTACAGCCTCTTCCAGCCCAGCCTCCTCCTACAGCCTCTTCCAGCCCAGCCTCCTCCTACAGCCTCTTCCAGCCCAGCCTCCTCCTACAGCCTCTTCCAGCCCAGCCTCCTCCTACAGCCTCTTCCAGCCCAGCCTCCTCCTACAGCCTCTTCCAGCCCAGCCTCCTCCTACAGCCTCTTCCAGCCCAGCCTCCTCCTACAGCCTCTTCCAGCCCAGCCTCCTACTACTGCCTCCTCCAGCCCAGCCTCCTCCTACAGCCTCTTCCAGCCCAGCCTCCTCCTACAGCCTCTTCCAGCCCAGCCTCCTCCTACAGCCTCTTCCAGCCCAGCCTCCTCCTACAGCCTCTTCCAGCCCAGCCTCCTCCTACAGCCTCTTCCAGCCCAGCCTCCTCCTACAGCCTCTTCCAGCCCAGCCTCCTCCTACAGCCTCCTCCAGCCCAGCCTCCTCCTACAGCCTCTTCCAGCCCAGCCTCCTCCTACAGCCTCTTCCAGCCCAGCCTCCTCCTACAGCCTCGCCCAGCCTCCTCCCACAGCCTCCTCCAGCCCAGCCTCCTCCTACAGCCTCCTCCAGCCCAGCCTCCTACTACAGCCTCCTCCAGCCCAGCCTAGCCTCATACAGCCTCTTCCAGCCCAGCCTCCTCCTCCAGCCTCCTCCAGCCCAGCCTCCTACTACAGCCTCCTCCAGCCCACAAAACAACAGTACTCCTATTATTATCCGGGCGGAGAAAGCCACTTAGATACGTATTACCCGATACCGTAAATAATCCAAAGACCAAAAAAACACAAAATATATCGATACCTTCGGGTTAAATAGATATATAAAATATAACTTTTAATAAATCCTGATAAAAACTAACAAAATCCCTAAATTAGCCCTACCTAAGCTACCTAATACGTGGGGAACCCGCCCCGACAAAAGGGCGACCCCACCAGGAACCTTACTAGAAACCCTATAGTACCCTACCAATAATACCTAGACCACTACACCAATATATATACAACTACAGTGTGCAAGTACCAACTAAATTCCGTCACCACAAACAAGACAGACAGTACAACAATATTCCCTGTTCGACGCGTTTCCCCCACCACCGATAGAGTGGGTTCATCAGGGAACAAACAACTGAAAAGTGACAAAAGTACTATCAAACATATATCTAGAATACAAGCGATGAAATATCAGGTTCCTAAGATACCATGACAGCATGCATGAAAAATATACAATGGTGTAGATAGACCATGGTGTAGATAAACTCACGTCCCTTTAGATACACTAATGAGCGCCAAGGATAAGGCGCTACTCAAAATCAGAGGGAGCCAAGATGACCATGTGGCATGCTGGGCCGGATAGATGGTTCCGAACGCTGCACTAGGGAAAAAATAATGATTTAAATACATTATGTCCCGGCACCGGAACAACACGCCAGGTAATACAGGAAGAAAGCCCCGCAGCCAAGCCGGAAGGGGAGATGACGCACATCCGCCCAGGAGGGAACTCTGCGCACGCGCAGTAGAAGAACGTCGAGGCAACAACCGTGTCCGCGTCCGTGGATACCAAAGGCGCAATCGCAGAAAGGAAACCAAGTCAGACAGAATACAATATCAAGGCTAGACGGCGCATACATAAAACGGACAAAAAACAACGATGTACAACAGTTTTTTACCCCCCACCAAAAAGGCGTGCAGGCATCATGTACAGACAGATATTAGCATATGTACTTAGGGGGGAACATCACATATCAAACACAGAATGACAAAAAGCACAACAAAAACAAAAAGACAAAAATAAAATCATTACTAGACACCCATAGCGCAGCAGGGAAACACTAAAAAGGCCCATTATTATGTATATGAGCCGATTACTGTATACAAAAACCTCAGGTCCACACCAATGCAAATCAATAAGCATTATTAACTGCATGTTGCCATAGCAGTAAGATGCTGGTATTGGGTATAGCAACTAAAAATGCTTAGAATGATAATAAAATAAACCTATATAAATGATACCAATAATTAAATAGACAAATAAACAGTACAGTAAAGTACCAAAAAGATGGCGGGAGATTAAATGAATGGCGCAAAAGATAAAGAATCATTGATGCCATTCGGCTGTAGCGTTTTTAGACGGAAAATCCAGATCGCTTCCCTCTGGAGTATTTTCTTCTTAAAGTCCCCTTTTCTAGGGGAAGCCCAGCCTCATACAGCCTCTTCCAGCCCAGCCCCCTCCTACAGCCTCCTCCAGCCCAGCCTCCTCCTACAGCCTTTTCCAGCCCAGCCTCCTCCTACAGCCTCTTCCAGCCCAGCCTCATACAGCCTCCTCCTACAGCCTTTTCCAGCCCAGCCTCCTCCTACAGCCTTTTCCAGCCCAGCCTCCTCCTACAGCCTCCTCCAGCCCAGCCTCCTCCTACAGCCTCCTCCAGCCCAGCCTCCTCCTACAGCCTTTTCCAGCCCAGCCTCCTCCTACAGCCTCCTCCAGCCCAGCCTCCGCATACAGCCTCTTCCAGCCCAGCCCCCTCCTACAGCCTATTCCAGCCCAGCCTCCTCCTACAGCCTTTTCCAGCCCAGCCTCCTCCTACAGCCTCCTCCTACAGCCTTTTCCAGCCCAGCCTCCTCCTACAGCCTCCTCCATCCCAGCCTCCTCCAGCCCAGCCTCCTCCTACAGCCTCCTCCAGCCCAGCCTCCTCCTACAGCCTCCTCCAGCCCAGCCTCCTCCAGCCCAGCCTCCTCCTACAGCCTCCTCCAGCCCAGCCTCCTCCTACAGCCTCCTCCAGCCCAGCCTCCTCCTACAGCCTTTTCCAGCCCAGCCTCCTCCTACAGCCTCCTCCAGCCCAGCCTCCTCCTACAGCCTCCTCCAGCCCAGCCTCCTCCTACAGCCTCCTCCAGCCCAGCCTCCTCCTACAGCCTCTTCCAGCCCAGCCTCCTCCTACAGCCTCTTCCAGCCCAGCCTCCTCCTACAGCCTCCTCCAGCCCAGCCTCTTCCAGCCCAGCCTCCTCCTACAGCCTCCTCCAGCCCAGCCTCCTCCTACAGCCTCTTCCAGCCCAGCCGCCTCCTACAGCCTCCCCCAGCCCAGCCTCCTCCAGCCCAGCCTCATACAGCCTCTTCCAGCCCAGCCCCCTCCTACAGCCTCCTCCAGCCCAGCCTCCTCCTACAGCCTCTTCCAGCCCAGCCTCCTCCTCCAGCCTCCTCCAGCCCAGCCTCCTCCTACAGCCTCCTCAAGCCCAGCCTCCTACTACAGCCTCTTCCAGCCCAGCCTCCTCCTACAGCCTCCTCCAGCCCAGCCTCCTCCAGCCCAGCCTCCTCCAGCCCCCTCCTACAGCCTCCTCCAGCCCAGCCTCCTCCTACAGCCTTTTCCAGCCCAGCCTCCTCCTACAGCCTCTTCCAGCCCAGCCTCCTACTACAGCCTCTTCCAGCCCAGCCTCCTCCTACAGCCTCTTCCAGCCCAGCCTCCTACTACAGCCTCTTCCAGCCCAGCCTCCTACTACAGCCTCCTCCAGCCCAGCCTCCTCCTACAGCCTCCTCCAGCCCAGCCGCCTCCTACAGCCTCCTCCTACAGCCTACTCCAGCCCAGCCTCATACAGCCTCCTCCAGCCCAGCCTCCTACTACAGCCTCCTCCAGCCCAGCCTCATACAGCCTCTTCCAGCCCAGCCTCATACAGCCTCCTTCCAGCCCAGCCTCATACTGCCTCCTTCCAGCCCAGCCTCCTCCTACAGCCTCCTCCAGCCCAGCCTCATACAGCCTCCTCCAGCCCAGCCTCCTCCAGCCCAGCCTCATACAGCCTCCTCCAGCCCAGCCTCTTCCAGCCCAGCCGCCTCCTACAGCCTCCTCCAGCCCAGCCTCCTCCTACAGCCTTTTCCAGCCCAGCCTCATACAGCCTCCTCCAGCCCAGCCTCTTCCAGCCCAGCCTCCTCCTCCAGCCCAGCCTCCTCCTACAGCCTCTTCCAGCCCAAGCTCCTCCTACAGCGTCCTCCAGCCCAGCCTCCTCCTACTGTATCTGACCAGCCTCCTCCTACAGCCTCTTTCAGCCCAGCCTCCTCCAGCCCAGCCTCCTCCTACAGCCTCCTCCAGCCCAGCCTCCTCCTCCAGCCTCCTACTACAGCCTCCTCCAGCCCAGCCTCCTCCAGCCCAGCCTCCTACTACAGCCTCCTCCAGCCCAGCCTCCTACTACAGCCTCCTCCAGCCCAGCCTCCTACTACAGCCTCCTTCAGCCTCCCTGCCTCCTACAGCCTCCTCCAGCCCAGCCTCCTACAGCCTCCCTGCCTCCTACAGCCTCCCTGCCTCCTACAGCCTCCCAACTTCCCTCAGCCAAGCCTCCTACAGCCTCCCTACATCGTCCAGCCTCCCACAGCCTCAGTACTACTGGGGGCATATATTTATTAGTGCTAGAGGGGCATATGTTTATTTTTTATTACTACATGGTTATATATACCTATCTCTAATGACTACAGGGGGCATATAGCTCTGTAATGACAGAGCTGATTACATATGTATATTATAGACATGTATAATGCTAACCCACAGAGCTGATCAATATGACTGCAGACTGATTGTCAGCTCTGTGGGTCAGCATTACTAGTATAATACTGACCCACAGAGCTGACAATCAATCTGCAGTTATAAAATACTGCTTACCCCATACTATACCCCTAAAATGATACAGTATACACTTTATTGTGTTTTTATCTTTTGTGATTCTAATCCTCCATAACGCCGCCCCGATAAACACTCCCCCAATAACCACGCCCTCACTGGGCCGTGGAAAAATTGCCGTGCATCAAACTGGTCCCTGGTGGAAAGAAGGTTGGGGACCGCTGTTCTAAACTACTAATACACGCAATAAAATTGTCGCCTGATTGCCAAAATACATACATGTCAACTTTTGGGTTTCAAATCATCATTTTCAAGATATTAGTTTGCTATTGTATTTACATTTTAAACTTGTACATATCAACTTCTGCTTTTAGGGAAAAGGAAAAAAAATTGACCGGGCGCTCGTCTCGTGGAATGACTCCTCGTGCAGAAACAACGTAGGATAAAATGTTAGCTTTATTTCCAAAAATAACATTAAGAAGGTGGCCCTAATGATTATTTTAACTTGCATAACGCGTTTCGTGCCAAAAGGCACTTCCTCAGCTTTTGTCAACGCGTTATGCAAGTTACAATAATCATTAGGGCCACCTTCTTAATGTTCTTTTTTGGAATCAAGCTAACATTTTATCCTACGTTGTTTCTGCACAAGTAGTCATTCCACAAGACGAGCGCCCAGTTGATTTTTTTCTTTTTCCCTATTACCATCCTGATGTCCTGCCGGCATTAGAGATTTGGACCATGTGGCTGCTGTCCCCGGGGCTTTGCTTAAAGCCAATCATGTTTTTATGAGTGTTGTGCCTCTAAATTAGTCGCACAACACCATCAGGTGAGCACCTTAATACTATTTTATTTTGATTTTAATTTTAAATATTCAGACGTACTTTCACAGAGGAGCGCCATCTTTTTCCCCCCTTTTCTTTCAACTTCTGCTTTTAGTTACGTGTTCAGACATACATAGTTGAGTCAAATTATTGTGACCACTTCCTACTTTCAACTGGAGTGTGCCTAGCTCATGGAGGAAGGATTATGTATGTGTTTGTGGGTTACAGGGACCATTGTCCACCAATTAACGGCAAAAGCATATTCTCATGAGCTTACATTATATGTGGTGCCTATTGAGTCTGGTGCCGACTATACAGAAGAGCAGTTGTGGTTTCATAACGCTATATCTGTGAGTTGTCATTAGTTGACGATTTGCTGTTGTCTGTTATATTGACCACTAAATATTTTGTTAATACAGGCACTATTGTGGGCTTTGCCGCTTTTCTGATTGCATTACTGCTATGATGACCCTGAAAAGTTATTAATCATGTGCTCTGAAGACAATTTTACTATCAAGTATCACTTTGTATATGATGCAAGTGCTGCCGAGTTCGTATGAGACGGGCAGGAGACATGTGCAGTGCTGACATGAAGCTGGTTTGTCAATGGTCATGCGCAATAAAATGAAGACTTTGTATTGCAACAACAGGAATCCTTTGACTGGCTCGCCCTATTTCTCCCATTATATTTACCATCCAGTTGCAAAGTATGTCCTTTAAACACATTTTGGACATGTGGTTGGTGTGATGATTGTGCTTATTGCTCACTGGTGTCATAGGTACTTTGGGTACCGCCTTGTGGGGTTACCGATCATGTACACCCTTTAGAAAGACTCACTTTTTGAAACTAAAAAACTGCACATTTTTTGTACCTTGGATTCTTTGGAATAAACAACAATTTTTGCTGACTCCATCCTTGGGACGTTTCTTAGCTCATGAAGGAAGTCATGAGTTGTGAGCTGGCTTGGTGGGTATATAGGGTGTGTGATCGGCTGTCTGCATGCATATCCCTTATTACTGTCATGAGTAAAAGAGGTGATTTTATCAAAAATGCAGAAGGAGATTATTATTGGCTTTCAGATCAAACATGGAAGTATTTCGGAAATGTCGCAGTTTGTGAACAGTTTGTGCGTTGCTGTGATGAAAATATAAGGCGAGAGGACAAACAGCACGCTTGCAAACAACCGACTTGAAAACTGCGGAGCACCATGTGCCATTGATTTGAGAAGTGAACGTCGGCTCCAAAGGTGCGGAAGGGTGGACTGTCCTACCAGGAACTTATCAAGTTATTCCCAGCCCTTCTAAAGTTTTCTAGTCCATACAAGGTTATTACGATACGCGATAATGTGTGTCTGTGTTTATTACATTCGGCTGAAACAATTTAGGGACAAATGATAAAATTCTGTTAGGTCTAAAACTAAATTTTGGGTCCCCAACAAAAACCAACCCAAGAAATCCCTTTTTTTTTCCAAGACATATGAAATTAAAGGGGCGCTCGGATTGGTTGCTATGGGCAACACAGTGAGTTTTAGACCTAGACAGATTTCATACATGTGGCTCTTAAAGGGGTTGTCTCACTACAAGGATTGCTTTTTATTTCAAAGATCTTGCAAAAAAAAGTCCTTTTGTAATATTTTCCTATTAGCATGCCTACCTTTTTCCTAGATATCCCCTCTTGTAGGGGCTGCTCATCTCCTCAGTTCGCTATAGCTACAGACCGTTTGATCTCTGGGGTAGGTGCCGCACTGGTTGCAATACTACAGACCTGGTTTTCTGCCCCTTTGTGGAAGCCATAAACACGCTCCAATTCTTAAGAAACCAAAAAAAGGACTGAGGTAAGAAAATCAGTGTATGAGAAAACCCCCCTTTAATGTCACTTTGTAAGAGAGGGCACCCTACCATGTAATAATTTGAGTCCTCAGAATGAAATCAAGATCCGGATGCCAAACTGTATCTTGAAAATGGGGGAGGAAATTAAAAAAAAGTATCAACATGGCAAACAAATTTTTTATCGATAAGCTAAATTTTCTACAAAAAAGAGAACGGGTACAATAAGACTAGAAACAAAAACAATACTAATGCAGTCCCCCAGCCACAAAACCCTTTGGGGTAAATGCTAGCTATTTTCAAGCACTACATAAACACCACGGGGAAAATCATGTAGGCCCCAAAAAAAAACCGCATTATTAAAAGCTGCCTTGGCAAAATAAAGGCAGTAAAATAGTATAAAATCTTTATTAAAAAAACCCAACATGTTGAGACAGAATGTCAATTCACTGCCACAAAGGGGTTTAAAACAGCAAGGGGAGCTCTAAATTTTTTCACAAGGGGCACTCTGATTAAGAGAAACTGTTTTTAGACAGAAGGACCTTTTCCCACCCCCAAATGAAAGAACTCATTTTCTAAAAGAAAAAAGACAGGGAAAATTATCACCTCAAAGATTTTTTTTTTTTCCTTTCGAATCGAATAACCAGAATATATTGCCCTTAAGGGGCTTTCGCTTTTTTTTTGGATCATCAGGTTAAAATATAAAATTAAATTTGTGCCAGTATTTAAAATCAATCAAAATAGATGGTTTGAAAAAACAAAATTTCCCAGTTTAAAACATGCAAATTGCCCTTCTCCCGAAAAAGGAAAATTGACCTCTAGGCCACCTTTTTTGGAAAAAGATACCCCCAAAATCCCGACCGACCTTTTTAAAAGGGTAGCGTAATCTTTACAAATGTCTAAAATGTCAAAGGGGGCGGCAGAATTTTTTTTTTTGGGGAGAGTCCATTTCCAGCCCCCCCTCCCCCACAACTGCTATAATAAAGGCAGGAGTTTCAACGGGGGGCTGGACAAAACGGAAATTTGGGGGCCCCCGCTCTGGATAGTAGCCCCCAGAAGAATAAACCTGTATAAAACTTATGGGTACCCATGGAGGAGGGAGGGTGTTTTTGCTTTTAGAATCTATAATTTAAAGGGTTAAATGTTGCATCAAGCCACTGTGCAATCTTGCCTAGTGAAAAAGGGAAACCCTTTTAGGGGCCTTTACTACCCCACGGAAAGCATATGATATGGAGGGAATTTACTCTGTGATTAGAATTTGAAGCGGATTTCTGAGTAAAAAGCAGAAGAAAATGCAAAAAAGAAATAAAGATTGTCTTTACCCACATACAGTATTGACAATTTGCTCATACCAGGGCCCCCACTGTTGGGAAACTAAACCCCATCATTCCCCCTGTTATAGATTTAAAACTTGATGGGGGTTTTTAATTCCCAAAAGCTGGAGGGGCCCAGTTTTGAGGATGCCTGCCTATACCCACACTGATACAAAAACAGCGGCCCTTTTAAGGGG